>BDJD01001583.1:146298-161927 GCA_002564525.1 Rosa multiflora
TATGAGCTAACTAAGTAGCTGAACGTTATAACGTCCATTTTAGGAGAGAATCTATCCTCGTAGTCAATTCCAGGGCGTTGTGAGAAACCTTGCGCCACAAGGCGAGCCTTGTACCTCAGGACTTCATTCTTCTCATTACGCTTTCTGACAAAAGTCCATTTATGTCCTACAGGCTTTACACTTGGTGGGGTTAGCACTACCTGACCAAATACCTGTCTCTTTGTCAGAGAATCTAATTCTGCCTGGATTGCTTCTTTTCATTTAGGCCAATATGCTCTTTGTTGACATTTTGCAACAGAGCATGATTCGATATCATCGTGCTCTATGATTCCTTGAGCAACAGTATATATCATCAATGTGTATGGAAGATCTTTTTATCAACTCATAGGACTTCATTCTTCTCATTACGCTTTCTGACAAAGACTCATTTATGTTCTACAGGCTTTACACTTGGTGAGGTTAGCACTACCAGACCAAATACCTGTCTCTTTGTCAGAGAATCTAATTCTGCCTGGATTGCTTCTTTTCATTTAGGCCAATATGCTCTTTGTTGACATTTTGCAACAGAGCATGATTCCATATCATCGTGCTCTATGATTCCTTGAGCAGCAGTATATATCATCAATGTGTATGGAAGATCTTTCTATCAACTCATACGCACTCTCATAATCCTCTGAGATTTCTTAGTTCTCTGGAATCATTTTTAACATCGGAGCGTCCTCTAGTATTGATTCATGGACATAACTATAAACAGAGACAATCTCATGAGAGGGATTCTATACATTGATGATTGGTTTGTGCCTTACTCACCCTCTTCTTCCTTGGGTGAGTGTCAATCGAACCAAGTGGCCTCCCCTTCTTCCTTTGGAGAGCTACGGCCTCAACCACACCTCCACTAAGTGTGGTTGCAGTGCCTCAGTCTGCAGCACCGTGGCCCTTTTTGGGGACTTCTAACCTTGCAGGCACATTTGCAGCTGGTATATGTGATCTCGTCACTTTTGCAATATCAGTAAACGCATCAGGCATCGAATCTGCTACGTTCTGAAGATCGATTATTCTTTTCACTTCACTTTCACATTGTGAAGTGCGGGGATCAAAATGAGACAGAGTGGGGACAAACCACGACAATTCCTGTCGTTCTCTTGGAAAATCCTTTTTCCTATCTCCTCCTAACGACGGGAAGACTATCTCATCAAAGTGACAATCCGCAAATCTAGCGGTAAAGAGATCTCCTGTCAAGGGTTCCAAAAGGCGGATAATCGTTGGAGATTCGTATCTAACATAAATACTTAATCGTCTCTGAGGACCCATTTTAGTGTGCTGTGGGGGCGCAATAGGCAAATATACTGCGCAACCAAATTTGCGTAAGTGTGAAATGTCAGGCTCATATCCAGTTACCAACTGGTACTCATAAAATGGTTGGCTAGCAGTGGGTCTGAAATCAATAAGTAAAGCTACGTGCAATATTGCATAACCCCAGGCAGATATAGGCAGGTTGGTGCGCATAACCAATACCCTAGCCACCATCTGTAGCCTTTTATTGATGGCGCTGCGAGACCATTTTGTGTATGCACATGGGGTACAGGATGCTCCACATCGATCCAATAGACATGCAATAATCATCAAATGTTTTTGATGTAAACTCTCCAGCGTTAACAAGTCTTATAGACTTGATAGGGTGATCAGGGTGGTGAGCCCTTAAACATATAATCTGTGCTAAGAGTTTTGCAGCAATTCTTATGGACAATAAAGCGACATGTGACCAGATTGTCGAAGCATCCACCAGAACCATAAAGTACTTGAATGGTCCGTTATCCTGGAAAGATAGGTCCACAAATATCTCTTTGTATCCTTTGTAAGAATGGAATGTTTTGTTTTGTATCTTTAGCATAGGAAGGTCTCAATCCTGTTTTTGCTAAAGAGCAGGCTTTGCAAAACGAGCGTTGTGCCTTTGAAATAGTCAATGAGGAATAACGGGAGGTAGTGCTTCTGGTACTTTAGAAAGCAATGACTGCATTTGAGCAGTATTAGGACCGACACCTTGCAATGTGACGGATTTTTCTCCCACTGTATTTTTCACTCGAAATAAGGGATGTCCATATGAGTTCTTTAAAATACATATCATCATGTCACGATCTCGGTGCCCTAAGAGGTCATGTCAAAGCCTGTATGAGTCAGTGTCCCATATTTCATTGTTGGTGACAGCATAGGATTCAATTATCCAAATCGTAGTGAGGTACAGTCCACTAGATTGACTCATAAGTTTCTCTAAAATGCGTTTCCTTCCACATTTATTAGAGGTAATATAAATGTATTCAGTTCCATTCTCACAGTGTGTTTTTACATGATAACCATTGGCACGAATATCTTTGAAACTTAACAAGGTTCGATTAGCTCTTGGTGCATACAGAGCGTCTTTGACTTTAAATATATCTCAGATTCTTTCTATTTTAGTATAATGATAATCTTTTCATTCTAATAATAATTTTTTCTCTAGATGTATTGTTTGACAACTTTATATTGCAATTTCGAACCATGTAAATATGTGTATAGAAAATAAATTTGAATAAATTCAGTGCTTCAGAATAAAATCTGAAATTTATTAATAAGCCAACGATAAGCAAATCAAGGTTTTTGTTCAGAAATCTAATTCATCAAACCATTCTTTAAGACCAAATAATAGTCTAATTAAAAATGAGGCATTATGCCTTCACAACTATCTTTGGAAAATAAAATCAATAAAGCAGATCAGTCAAGATTGAGAGCATCCATTGACTTAGCAAGTTCTTCTTTGCCATTGAAGTCTGCAATTGTAAGGTTGACGTTTAGGTCATGACCTCCTTCTTCCATATATTTAGCCTCTTGTTCTTTAGACTCTCTATACCTCTTGTAATTGGCTGCTACTCTGTTGTTTGCTTGGCAGTTCTTGTACCAATGGCCAATGAGTCCACACCTATAGCATGGTTCATTGTCAACTCTTTCCTTTTGCATGTTGTTTCCATGATCCCCATGTCCCTTTCCACGTGGTGCATGGTTGCCACGTGGGTAGGGATTAGCATGTCTAAACCCCTTTGCATTTGAGTTCTTTCCACCTTTCATTTTTCCATAATTAGCCTCGGGAATTTTCTTTGTCCCAGTGGGCCTGGCATTGTTGTTCAAGAAAATCTCATTATGTCTCTTAGCCACATGCAGTAGGCTTATCAACTTATTGAAGGTTGTGATTCTTTTGTTGTCATACTCCAACTGATACTGGTTCGCTAGTATAAAAGCTGAAGTAGGAAAGGTGGTAAGAGCCTTGTAGATCATATCATCTTCTGTGATTTCCCTTCCACAAAAATTGAGACGTGCTTTTAAGCGCAACATGTCCTTGTTGAAGTCATTGACCCTTTTATAGTCAAGCAAGCAGATTCCATTCCACTGAATAGCTAGTTCTGGGAGTAAAGTGTCATGAATGTTCCCAAAATGTCCTTTAAGGGCATCCCACAATTCTTTGGGTGTCTTCAACTGAAGGTACTCCCAGCGTAGGCTAGGATCAATATGTCACCTCAGAAACATTAAGGCATCTGCTTTCACCTTATTGGATATTTCATCATCTTTGGGGTCAGTAATGGTGGCAGTGTAGTCTTTTGCCACAAAGGCAGTTTCCATATCGGAAAACCAACGATGGTACTCAAGTCCTTCTGAGTCCAAAATGTCAAACTCAGGTCGAGTTGGATCAGCCATCTACATAAAACAAGAGGGAAGATATAAATTACGCAGTCATAAAGACATCCACGTGAATTATTTTCCAAAAATATGAATTAGATTTCAAGACCAAGATTCGTAATGGTCACATTTTTTTCGATGCTATGTGACAATACTTTATCACAGTAAGTTTGTATTTATAATGCACATGAACTTTCATTATCATGGCAAAACGCAATTCTTTTGGTATAGCATTCTAAACAAGTAATAATCATATCACGAAATAAATAATAAAAACATAGCATATATTAAAATAAATTACATGGCATGCTCAAATTTCACAAATATATACCAAAATATATGTTACACATAATAATAGCAATAATATATCATGTGTAAAATAAACAATAACATAATATAAAGGCATGCTTCAGAATATATAAGAGTCAATAAAATTCACAAAACATGTTCACAATTGCATAAACAATATATAACAAGATATATATGGCATGTTCAAAATAAAGTATAAACTATAGCATAATTAAAACATGCTTAAACATAATTATGTAAAACATAAATAACAAGACATGCTTAAAATGATCAAAATTACCTAACTAAACATGCTCAAAAAGGCCTAATTATAAAAGTATACCAGAGTATGAAAATAAATAAATAAAAGAGAACATACTTGTTGTCGAGAAAATAAAACAATCCTAGTACACGTGCGTGTTGATGCAGGCGTGCGTAGCGATGTTTTTGGACTTGAGAAAAAAAACTGGGCCGCTTCCTCTTTCTTTTCAGCAGTGGGCATTGTTCTTGTTTTTTTTTCCTTTGTTCTGGGCCCTTTTTTTTCGTTGCTTCTCTTTTTTTTTTTTCTTGGGCCTCAGGCTTGTTTCTTTTCTTTCAGGCCGGCTCTTTGCTTTGGGCCGGGTCCCAGTTTTTTCTGTTCTTTTTTTTCTTTTCTCTCTCTCTCTCTCTCTTCTTTCGCGTCCTGTTCTCTGTCCCTTTTTTGTTTTGGCAGTGCAGCTGCTGTGGGTGTGGAGGCTAGATCGGAGAAGGCAGCTTGTTTTGAGAAGGCAGCTGTTGGGGCGTGGAGGCTGGATCGGCGAAGGCAGCGGGTGGGCAAGGCAGTGGCTGGGCAACGTAGCAGCTAGGCGGGATTGGTGAGCTGCTAGGATGGGCTGCAGGTGCAAGTTTGCCTGCTGGGTTGCTACAGCAGCGATAGGTGGGTTGCTGCAGGGATCGGTGCTGCGATGGGCTCGGTCTGGACGTGAAGGTGATTAAGGCCGATCTACAGGTGGGAAGGAGTCGTGCTTGCAGGTGAGAGGCCGGTAAGGTGAGGGGGCCGCACAGGGATGCAAGCACAAGGATGGGCTTCCAGAGGCCGGTCTGGCCTGCGAGGACGTGCGCTGGATGCCGGTAGGGAGCAGCACTGATGTAGGCGGGGCTGGGGCCACGCTAGGGTTGCTACAATTGGGCTGCTGGGCTTGGTGGTGGTGGGATCTGCAGCAGGATCAGAAGAGATCTGTAGCGGGATCGGGTGGGAAGGACCGCCGGGGAAGAAGAGAATTTTTTTTTTTTTGGTTGTTGGTGGCTGCAGAAAAAGAAGAAAATATTGTTTTCTTCTAGGGTTTTTTTTTCTTTTCGATAGAAAGAAAACTAGAAAATTAGGATTTTTTTTTCTATCTTTGGCTATTGGCTCTGAGCGTGCTGATAACGTGTTAAAGTAAAATGACAATTGGAATTGGTCTACTCATTTCATTTCATAGTCCCTTTATATAGGGATAGAATTACAACGGAAATATTAATTACATTAAATACATTGAATGCTGATTGATCTATAATTGTGCTGATTGATGGTAATCACTGATTCCTTGATTCCTCTCCATCAGTTGCTTTGACGAAGGCACACAATATGTTTTTCCTTTAACACTTCAACAATATATCTTTATTAATTAAGCCAATTCTCAGGCAGAATGGTTAAATTTTTAAAGTACCTATAATGCCCACCGTTTATTAAAACTCCACAAATATATAAATATTGTACGAAGGATATGATGGTAATCTTGATAATAAAAGGCAAACAAAAAGTAAGGCAAGAGGATTCTGCGGCAGAAATAAGAAATTAGAAAAAAATAAATAAATAAAGCAGTCTCACACGATCTCCAGATTAGAGAAGAACTGCCCGGGCACGATCTCAACACAGACGGAGGCTCAATACGACGTGGGAATTGATCGGAGTACAAATGGAATTGCCCGGGCAGGATCTGCATCAGTACTCATTCCTCTTCCAATTTACAGTTCTTGCAAACGTAGAAAACAAACACAGAAAGAAGAACAGAGCGGAATCAAACCCAGAAGGAGGAGAAAGAGAAAGAAACAAATCGGCTGCCAGTTTGCAGACTTGATAATTCCCATTGGGTAATTTTCAAATTTCATTTTTCAATTGATTTTCAAATTCAATTGGTTATCTTTTCGGGTTTTCTATAATCCAATCCACGGGTTATTGCCATGGGTGAAACCTGACATTGGATTACGTTTAATACTTTAACGGTTAGTTTAGTTCATCTCTATTCAAAACTAATTACTGTTCATACTCCTTCACAATCTCATATTCACTTGGTTTTTTCTTTATCTTTCGTGTTTTTTTTTTTTCAGGAGTAATTGTGATGTTTGCTGTGATCCTTGGGTAATTGATTTCAAGTATGTATATTCACAATTTTGGTTCATTTGTTTAGAGTTTGTTTCAAATAAATAAGTTCTTTTACTTATGGAACATGTGCATTACATTTATTTATCTTTGGGTTTTGTTTTTCTCAAGTAGTAAGGTTTATAGTCAGTTTCAAATGAATTAATTCTTTTATCTTTGGGTTTGGTTTTGCTCAAGTAGTAGGCGAATCCACTTTTGCATTCTTTTAAGGAATATTTGTGTTTGGATTCTGAATTGTGCTTCAGTTCTTGCCTTGAAGTTGTGTTAGATCGATGTAATAATTTGATTAGATAGTTAATGTTTGTGTCTATCATGAGCAGGTGGAATACTGACCTGGGTTTCAAATGAGGAACCAATTATGACAAAGTTTATAGACTATATTATTAATCATGCAAGTTTCAGAAGTGACAACCATAATAATGTTGACAATGTAATTGCACCATGACAACTTTCTGTTCTCAAAGATAGCCATTAATTCAGTTGCCAATTCACTGTCTACAACCGCACAAACATTTCCTTCCTCTTTTTTAATGTGACCAGCATATACGTTGGTCTGATTACTGAGTCACTATAAGACATATAAAATATTTGTTCTCCAACATGAGATAAGTTATCTGAAAAATCATTATAATTTGTTGTTGTTGTTTGAGTCGATAAAATGGGGTTGGGGTTTCACTTCACTTGCTCTCAGTATCGGATTCTAGATTCCATGTTGTTAGAGATGTCTCCCATGATTCTTTTGTCTTTAGTTCTGTTTCTTTCTTTTTATGTGTCTGATCCTTTAATTTGGTTTCATTAATTTTGTTTCCTATACAGGTGAAGGAAAATAATCTCAGTGGTCAACCAAAACAGTCACATTATTTGGGTTCGCATTATCACAGAGGTGAGGGAAAAGAATATTTATATGGTTTCTTTACATAGGTGAGAGACAAATACGGCGGGAAAAAAAAAAAAAGCTTATTACTTTGTGGTTCTCCATCGGCACCTTACTGTAATACTTATACGTTCTGTGTATAGGTAAAGCTGGAGGTCCAGACTTGAAAAGTTTCATTGTCCAATTTCCTGTGTCCCGAGAAGGAAGTTTAGTTAAAGGAAAATAAAGGTAAATCTTGCTTAAGAGGGTTTTGTTTTGAGTCTCTCTGTGTTAGATTGTGTGATCCTTATTCGGTATCAATGCTATCAAACTATTGCTTCAGTTATTGTTTTGAAGAATCAAGATTTTTACTATTAGCCCTATTATGTTTTTAAAATTGCAGAATCCTTATTTAGCATTATTCTGTTGAAGATTAACATTAATTGTTGTTCTTTCTTTGATTGTGTGAAGTTATTTGACTGTTAACTTATTTCTTTGGGTCTTTACACAGGTCAAACACTATTTTTCTGATGGTTCAGTTTGTTTCCCTTTATTTTGTTTTCAATATAGGTGCAGGAAAGCAGGGGTAGGTACACGAAACCAACCATAGAGTTGGAGGAAAACAATCACAGTTGTCAACAACATCAATAACATTAGTTTGGTCGCAAAGAAACAATCACAGAGGTGAAGGAAAAATGAAAAGTTACTTCTATGGTTCTGTACACAGAAACAGAAAGTGAATCCAACCAGAATACACACTGATGTTCTACCACTTACTAACTTCATGTTTTCCTTTTACACAGGTTCAAGCTTATCAGTTCTGTACGTGAATTCAACCAGAAATAAATTTGATTTCTTTCTCTCTACACAGGATTTCTTGGTGGCTCACACAGGTGAGAAACAAATTCGAAAAAAAAAAAAAAACTGCTTATAGCTTTGTCGTTCTCTTAACTTACTTTATATTGTTCTTTTCACCTAGGTTCTCTGGGAGAATTACACATAAATATTGCTTGGAAGATGCATAACTGCACAGTCATTTAAGGAGGCATAGACGCAGCGCAGGTTAATTGTCTTCGATCTTCAAATAGAGTTCATGAAGATGTGATGTTATGTTTTATGACACTTTAGAGGAACCTACCAGATTCAATGACAGATAGGGACAGTGTCATGTTGTTCAGAATGACTTATATATGTTTCATTCATTGCAAGAAAGCATGAATTTGAAAAATGTACTTGGATTCCAATCCATGATTGCACACTATATGCAGTGGCAACAATATGGAGCTTTCAAAAATATGGAGCGTTTAAATGTTACTTTTAGAAGATAGTTTTTGCATCAAACCTAACAAGGGGTTTAACTTGGTCGGCACAGTGAAATTGAGTGGGTTTACTGAAATTGTATTAGCAAATAAAAAATTTCCCTATTTAGGGAATAAGGTCATAAAAAAATAAGGACTCTTACCCACAAAAACAAAATGCAAAGATCTACACAATTCAAACTAAAGGAAAACAATACAGTATTGTTTGACCTTTTACTTTTTTGCGATAGGTTATTTTTGTTATCTTCCACAAAAAATTATATAAAAAAATGAAACTGGGCCTCACTACAGGAAAAATTGATATATTTTATGATATTTTAATAGGAACAAGCACGGAGAGATATGGATCAAAGAGAGGAAGGACAATACGCACGCGCGAGCGTGGCCCTTCCGCACGCGCGATGCGCGTGCAGGAAGGCTAGTAAGTAATTATAGCAATAATTTATACAATAATATATGGATTACAATACTCAACATGTATCTGAGATAAAGGAATTGTATTTGCAAGAGAAACTGACTTGTGTATCTTAGACAAAATTTCACCCCTACTCAGTGCTTGTAGTTCGTTAGGCTTTTGTCCACCAGGATACAACTATCTTTAATCCAAGAGCCTAGCACCAGACCTTGGATTCTAGCGAACATACTAAGTGTTTTTCTCTCTAAAGGAAAGGAAGGAAAAATAAATCTGTGTATTGGAGAGGAAGACCTGTTGGGTTTATATAATGTTTGAGACACCACTTCAGTTTAAATTGAAGAGGTAAGTTTCCTTTCAATAACCTCTTTAGTTCAAATTCAAAAGGTAAGTTGATCAGACTTGTGCTTTTGAATTCAACCGTCAAAAACTGAATTCTATTCCACCACCGTTTAGAAATCTCATTGAGGAAGATCCAAGTGAGGTGAAAATGCCCTTGAGATGAATCCGAGTGAGGAAGACAATCTTAGAGAGGTAATATCCCCTTGAGATGGATCTGAGTGAGGAAGAAAATCCTTGACAGATCCCTTTGAGACAGATCTAATCCTCCTCAATAGAAACCTATTTCTATTCAAACTCTAACAGTTTAAGCATAAGAGAAACCAAACCAACCCAGTTCATAAATAGTTTAGTTCGGTATTGAACCAATTTTCAATTTTGAAAGTTAAAAAACCTTAACCAAACCATATTTATCGGTCGGTTTGGCCGGTTTGTACCATATTTTGCACACCCCTAATCTTTTTTATCAGAAATTCAGAATAGTAATTAACTTTAACAAATCTGTTCACAAAAACGAAAAGAGGATAAACATAAACATAAAAAAACAAAAACAAAAATTGAATATCAACGTCATTGGAGCCACATAGTTGTAGAATGGAGCTCTGATCAAGAACACCGCCGATGAAGGTCTGATCATAATTCGATGCTTTCATAATTCTATGGTTTCCTTTGGAATCTTTTGGGGATTCTTTTCACCAAATCATAATTCGATGCTTTCATAGTTTTATATTTTGAATTATGCTTTCATAGATCTAGAATCTAGATCGAGGTTTGATCAAGATTCAAGAACACCGCCGATGAACTGATGAAGATGGAGCCTTCAAGATTCTTGAAGACTTGACTATGCACTCCGTCGCGACGGCGCAATAGGCCTCCCTGATGGCCTCTGTGCGTTGGATTTTAGGCTTCGAGAGGATCGATTCAGTGACTGAAACACAGACCAGATGCGCTGAGACAATGGGATCGATGGAGTTACCGATCTAGATAGCGATGGTACAACATTGTTGGTTGGGCGATCGGGATAGCGGGTCACTGCCAAAATGAGCGATCCCAGCATCTTTGGTCTTGGATACTTTGGTGACTATTTGCATGTCTCGAGACTTGGAAACAACTCTTTTCAAGGCATTCTTCCTCAAATGTACAGCCAGAAAAGCATACTCAAGATGATTGATGTTAGTCACAATCAATTACAGGGGCAAATACCAAGGTCATTGGTGAATTGCATGTGTAATGCTTGAGTTTCTTGTTCTCTCAAACAATGATTTTAGTGATGTATTCTCTTTTTAGTTGGGGACTCTTCCGGAGTTAAAAGTTTTGGCATTGCGCAATAATGGCTTCCATGGTGTGTTAGGAAAACCTGAATACAGTCATGGCTTCCCCAAGTTGCACATTTTTGATCTGTCTTACAATAATTTCACAAGTGAGTTTCTAATTGACTCCATCTTTTCTAAGAATGCTATGATGAGAGTGGAGATCAATGTAAACCAGTCGACATATATAAGGGCAAACATGAAGAGCATCTCCAACAATTTCCCTATAATTTCTCTATTATAGGGAAGCAAAAAACAAAATCTCCAAAAAAAATTCTGCTCCAACTCCAACAGATTCTCTATTTTACAGATTCCATAACTCATTCCTAAAATTTTAGAGAATGCTGTAAATATAGGGAATTTTGTTTTCTCTTTCATCATTATCCCCATTTTGGGGATAGTTATAGGGAATCTGTTGGAGCAAAATAGCCAAATTTTTCCTTAAAATGGAGAAAAATCAAGATATGGAGAAGCTGTTAGAGTTGCTCTAATTATGTGGGTCAGTGGCTTTTTGATTACCGATATTCCCTACTCAATGAGCATTGTAGTTAAAGGTATAGATTTGAGCTATCCAATGATTCAAGAAGCCTTTGCCGTCATTGATATCTCAAGCAATAGACTTGAAGGGAGCATCAATGAATTCATTGGGAATCTTAAGGGGCTTCGCTCTCTCAACATCTCCAATAACATTTTCACTGGTTCCATTCCATCGTTCTTGGGGAACTTAACGCTGCTTTTGGATGTTTCCCAAGACAAGTTCTCGGGGGAGATTCCTCAGCAACTTGTGCATCTCACTTTCCTTGCAAAGTTCAATGTCTCCCATAACAATCTCACCGGTCCTATACCACATGGAACCTAACTAACTTCTTTCGACATCACTTCCTACAAAGGCAACTCGGGATTGTGTGGAGATCCATTGCCAGAGAAATGTGGAAATCCTTCACTTTCACCTTCAAGTGTAGAAGAAAATGATCCAATTGAATTTGATTGGAAGTTTGCTATCGCGGGGTTTGGAAGTGGGTTGGTTGTAGGAGTTGTTCTTGCGGACCTTTTGATCACAAGATTTCCTGAATGGTTTATCGAGATTGTTGGAATGATCATACCAATGAAAAGGAGAAGACAGAGGAAAAACTAAAATTGATGAGATGGTCTATTACAAGGTTATGTTTTTTATTCAGTTGTTTTCTATTGTTGTTGTTGTTGTTGTTTTTTTTTTTTTTTTTTTTTATAGTTTTGCTTCCCTATACTCTTGAGCTGGGTCTGCTGTTTGTATTAGCAACCAGAGTATTTGTTTTATAGATGAACAAGTAACATAATATGGAAATAAAAATTTCAGAATGTTTTACATAATACTTGTATAGAATATTACTCATTAGTGTCATTTTGAAATTTTATTTAGTCATGAGGCCTCCTAATTTTTTTGCTCTTGTTTTCATAAGGTCACTTCATGACCAAAACATGTGATGACATTTTTTTTGAATTGATGGTAACTCCATTGATAAAACTCATGCCAAGAAGATCATTACATACCCACCCACTGCCTCACAATGGACATAATAAGGTTTCGAGGTAAAACCACAGTGATATATAGGATAGACGAACTATATTCAAACTTTTGCTCACTTATCTAAAGCGAGCCTATAACTATGACAAATACGTAGTTTATAGGCAAGTACACAAAGTAACTAATACTCATTAACACTCACTAAGAACTAACGAGCATAGGGTCCTAAAAAGTAAGGACTTATTGGAAAAAAAAAAAAAAACTAAATAAAGCCCCAAAACTCAAAGAAAGCTAAGCCCTAGACCCAACAAGCAAGGCCCAGTTTCACTCCAAATTCACAATCTGCAATCTGCGTACCCATGAGCTCTAGCCACCACGACTCGCCATAGCAGTACTGACCTGCCATAGCCCTACAACCATGACCCCCTGCTGCAGTCTCCTCCATTTCTCTTCAGGAGCCACCACCGTTGCCCACCTAAGGACGAAAGAAAAGAACCTACAAAACAAGTAGATTCATAACTAAAATAGGTGGGAATCCACTGCTTCCAAATCGCCACATCGCTGCACTTGCTCGGGCCTGAGCCCAGTCCGCTGCGACCTCTCCATTCCTGAAACAATGCGCCTAGAAAGCATCCTGCATCAATCCGAACAAAAACCTCAACCTTTACTGTTAAAACCCTTAAGGCCAAGCCATCTCAGAACTCAAAAGACCATAGACCAAAGCATCACCAATCCCGCAGCATCACAGCGCCGACAAGGCGAAGTCAGAACGCCATGGGACGAGAATGAGATTGCAGAAGTTGGCCTCGGTTTGGTGGCGGCATCTTCCTTAGGTCTTGGTTAAAACACACGTGATGACATTTTTGTGCTAGGAGAGGAGAGAGATAATGATTGTTGATTTTTTACTTTAGTGGCATTTACGTAAATATGTTGATTTTTATATTCAAAATTTAACATAATATTTTATCTAGTGGCCTTATGAGGGAAAAAAAGAGAAATTCTATTCATACCTCCAAAATTGGTATGTGAACGGTGAACCTCCCATGAGTTTTGAAAATTTTTAATTCCAATTTTGTCCATAAAGAAAACTGAAAAAAGAAGATAAAATTAAAGATAATAGCACCAAGGTCGACTCTCTATACTTCCTCTCTCTTTAAGACATCATGTATGAGTTTGATTATCAAATCTGGACTAAGGACGATTATTGTGATTAGAAAATGGCAAAACAATTTGGGTGGCAAGGGAAAAACAAACTAAACAAAAGAGGTTAGGATGGTTGTTGTTCAATGACCAGCCCTTGTACTAATTTAGGTCGAATGAGTTAATTTGATTCAAGTCCTTTTTGTTATATAAAAATTAGATCTAGTCTGCGCACATTTTCTTGTTAATTGCGGTCCATTTTCTTTTTTTAATAGTCCATTTTGCCCTTAGAACCAAATAAGGTAAATAATTTCAAATTCACTAATTAGATCACAATTTTAGCTCAATTTTAAATTTTAAATTCAAATTCCAAAATTTACAATTCATTAATAAATAATTTTCAGACAAAGAAGATTGAATGCATTCATATAACTCAATATAGCTAAGATGTAGGTCTAATACTTATATACCTACATTATAGGATGAAAAACATTAGAACAAAAATTCAAACATTATTGCTTTATTTGTATCTATATAGTAGGTATTTAAAGTTGTATCGTAGAGATTTAATCTACCTAGACACATGAAGCAGGAAAACAAAAACATAGAATACATTCTCAATATAATCAAAAGGTACAAATATGTATATATAGAACTTATACCTAATAACAAGATAAAATGTATGAAAGAGAAAATGTAATGAGAGAACCTTAGATATAGAGATATAGAGAAACTTGATTTTTTTTTAACTTGTGAAATCTTACCTATAAATAAGGCATGTAAATGTGAAATAAAAATGTCTAATCAAATTCTATGACAAATCTTACCTATAACACCATAATCGATTCTATATTAAAGGTAAGCAAAAACTTCTTATCAAATCTATAATAAAGGTAGCTGCGAATTGAAGATGTCATGTTTGTAAGACCTAAAAATGATCTAACAAGGGAAAAGCCACAAAAAAAAAAAATACTAATGTGAAAGAAAAAGCTAGAAATAAATAGAAAAATGAGAAGTATGTGTTGGAAATAGGATATGCATGGAACAAGAAGAGGGGAAAACAGATGATTCGGTAGAAAAAAGGAGGAGGAGGAAGAAGAAGAAGACAATGTGTGTGTGATAGGCAAGATCAAGGAAGAATAATGTGAGGGACAATAAGCGATTAGTCTTGTACAGTTCTCTAAATTTTAGCTTCTTATGAGGGACAATAAGCGTATAAGAAAGTACCTTGACCATTGACGTTACATACAAGAGCCATTACCATAGAAGCTCTGGTGTTGAAGAAAAATATTATCAAAAAATTGCTCTAGAAAAATTCTTAACTTATAGAAGACATCTTTTAAATTAGAATAAATTTAGGGTTGATGTACATAAATATGGTATTCAATGTCATATCAATTCCATAACTTTATACCAAATCAATAAGAATAATTTAAGAAAGATATACATCAAATATGATATTAAATTACTAATCAGATTGGTAATTTTAATCATATTAATTCTTGCCTTTTATGTGCTTGACATTCAATAAGGGCATATTAGTCATGTAAAAAAGAAAAATTAATGAGGATTGAGTTAGCAAGATGAAAAAGGAAATAAATCTGATGTGGCAGCTGAGTCATTGGACAGCAATTAACAAGAAAAATTAACGCGGACTACAACCAATATGGGGTCTAGATTTTGGACTTTAATCTAATTAACTCTTTTCTTTTTTGTTTCTTTGCATTTCCAATTATTGTTTTTCTTTTGCAACCTGGAGAGAGGTGTCTGAGGAGGACTCAGGAGTAGGGTGTGCTACTTTGCAATCTGGGAGTGAGAGAGACGAGATTGTGTATAAAGCCAAAAAAAAAAATAGAGGGGCAAAACTGACAGTTTAATGAGAAATTTTGTAGTGAGAGGTCCAAATATCAAATGGAAAATGATTTGTGGCCTCAATGAGGCCTAAGATTTGTGGCCTCAATCCTAAGTGTCATGTCATGTCACCTATACACATCACCTATTTGCCAAATCATGTCATGTAATTCTTGAGCAAAAAGACTATCTTATCATTCCAAAATCTAATGGCTCTAAATTATTTTGGTTTTCATCTAAAAATAAAATATATTAGTTTGGTTTTCTTTTTCTTTTTCTTTTTTTCGTTATATATATAATTACATATATATATATATATATATAATTGGTCAAAAAAAAATTATATACAAATATGAGTTTGTGTGTATAAATATATACACATATATATATATATATATATATTCACAAACATATATATATATATAATTATATTATATATGTATATATAATTATATAATTATATATATATATATATATATTAATGTCATAATTCTAACCCACAATTTT
>BDJD01001583.1:163869-231980 GCA_002564525.1 Rosa multiflora
ATATATATATATATATTCACAAAAATATATAAATATAAATTTTTTTTAGATGAATTATATATATATATAATAAAAAAATAATAATGTATCTTTTCTAGAAGAAAGCTAAAATAATTTAGAGTCATTAGATTTTGAAACGATAAAATAGTCTTTTTATTCAAGATTGACATGACATGATTTGACAAATTAATGAGGTGTATAGGTGACATGGCTTGACACATAGGATTGAGGCCACAAATCTTAGGCCTCATTGAGGCCCTATATCATTGCCCATATCAAATATAGAGGTATGAATAAAAGCTCTTGAAAAAAATTTGTTTGTGGCCCTATGACTAAAAATTTTGACTATATGTAATTGGCCCTAAATATTTTCACCCGATATCAGGATAATGCAAGAACATGATAGTGGCATGTTAGGCCGCTGATGGTGGTGATGCCAATCCAAACGAACCAGTGACCTGTTCCACACAAAGAATGACATGGAGTCAAGACATGTTTCTAGTATATGGCATCTGCTCATCCTTGAATTTCTGTAATCTCATCCCATTTTATACGTTGGAGGACTTGATCGACATACTCCCAAGTTATCTTAACTGAAAGTAGAGCCACATATCAAGTGGAAGCTACTGTCAAGTTTAGTGGTCCTCAATATTAGTGTAGACATTCTTGCAAATTGTGATCATAATTCGTTTCTTGGTAACTAGAGTCATCAGACAACTTGACTTCTAACTACATTACGTACAATACAATCTGAATGAACCAAAGACGTCCTTTCTTTTGGTTATGTGGCTGATCACATGCCTCATCCTTTAACCTTTGAGATCTCACCTCGCTTCATAAGTTGGATGAGACTTTACAGTATCAATGTTGGGTGCATTTGTAAGAATATATGCATGGGTTTTGTCTAATATAGGCTTACATATTTGAGTTTACATCTAATTTATTTAAAAGATAGTATTGTTTTTATTTTCAGAAATTGTTTTTTTTATTTTATTTTTTTTATTTATCACAAAACGACATAGAATACACAACAATGTTGACTACAAGCAGAATAGAACCATTCAATCCCAATATATTGAAACACAATAGCTCCTTTGAAAAAAAAAAATGTAATAGCTTAAACAAATACAATCAACTTATGGTAAAAACGCTAGAAGAGTTTTTCTCTCAACCTAGCTTCTCAACGGCGCCCTAGCCTCCACCTCCTAGCTTCCTTCTATTGCTCTCTTCTTGACTTCTCTCCATCCAATGGCCTCCATTGATGTTGTCACAGCAAGCTAATTCGCTGCTTTCCTTGCACTCGCTGAAGGAGGTAGCGTTATTGACATAGGGAAGATTGGTGGTGATCTTGTTAGCAGGTCCTCCCAATCCTTCTTGATTGGAAAACCTCTGACCCGCAGCTGGTTGATCCTACGGCATTTAAAGCTCATTTTAACTGCAATTAGATGGTGGGAAAACCACTTGGGAACAAGAACAAGAATCCTCACTCACAAAAGAAGGTGGGTGTGGCTCTGTTGTGTCTCACTTACCCTACTGTTGTTGTTGTCAAGTGGTTAGCCTTAAAGATAAGGGCAAAGGGAAGCTTTAAGCTTTCTGTTCTCATTACCTAGCATTTGGATTCTAGTCTTTTGCTATTTAAGTTTAGCTTCTCTAGTTGTACACTAATTGAGGTCTCTAGGCGATTAAAGTTGATTTGGCAAGGATTTAGGTAGTTGGGATTTATGTTCATATGGCTAGGTTTAGTAATTGGGCTTATTTTCTTCACAATGAAGATTACTTGTGATTTGCTTTGCAGCTTGTGCTATCTGTTTTATTTGGTGCATGTAAGACAGCATATGTGATGTAGGACGAGATTTTAGCCAATTTCAACAAAAAATCTCGAAAAGAAAGAAGCGTCTTCACATTAAGCAGAATAATTTGAATATTGAAAATTGGTATTCAAATAGGCTTCTTAATGATGGAATTAATCATAAATTGCTATTTTGGATATATCGGGATTCTCGAGCAAAATCTTGATTGAGATTCCAAGCGTAATATTCTTTAGTATCTAAGATTCTGGTCCAATTTTTATTTAATCAGGTTTAATTAGGTTTCCTAGTTTTAGTCTACAATAAATTGTTCTTTATGTTTTCTAGTTGTATTAGGTTTATGCTATGTGCCATATATAAGGCACCTTTTAGATTGTAATTTTCATTCAAGTTATCAATAAAAAACCAAATATTAGAGAAGTTTCTCTATGTTTCTTACGGTTGTGCCGGTAATTGCTAGTGGATTCTAGCTCCTCTCATATGGTTTTCGACGCTTGACGGAGCCTCTTACTATCGTGATCACGCTTCCCACATCAATATGATATATGTGCCTTCTAGCTATAAATAAGTAATGAAATTATCTGTTCCTAAAAAAAGGCTAATTCTCAAACCAATTAGAATGTAATTAATCAATTTTATTTTATGGGTTCTTGACCATAAAGCTAGTGAAAAGAAAGAAGAGAAAATTGTCGTGGTTCGTGTGGAGGCACTGTTCATTTTTAATTAATTTTAAGCTCAAACCACCAAATCCTCAATGCTAGACCTACGTAAGGGCTTGATCTTAACACAATGATTAATATATGGAGTAGAATCGCATATATATTAGCAAGATCATCCATGCAGCGACTAAATTTCCTTGCATGAAATGTGTTCGGCTCCAAAACCAGTATGGGTGCAAACTGTCTCTTTTGAGCTTGTGAGCAGGCGTGCCAACACCGTGGGGTGCAGTCGTCAGAGAATCCCTTGACCTGACTTCTTGATCAAACGCCGTGGACGAGGAGAGCACCAACCTCATCACCAGGTTCTTCTCTATGTCTTTCGGAAAAAGACATCTTGCCTTACGGATAAGGGCTTTGGTTGTGATCTTTTCGCGACACCGAATCAATACTCAACATTGTAGGTTGAGAAGAGCAATCACTGGGAAGTTTGGAGAAAGCACGGGTTTTGATAAAGCGTGACTTTAGCTTCGCTGGGTTGCAAGGGCGTTACCCTTGCTTCGCTGGTTTGCAACTGGGTTGTAGGTAGGTTTGCTGCGGAGGGGTTTTGATAATCTATATGATTAGTTGATTTGAGAGTTGTCTTTTGTTGTTCCATTTTAGCCTCTATATATAGGCTACTTGTTGATTCTCTTTCCAAATAGGAATGAAATACTATATTTTAGGCCACAGTTATTAGCCTTAAATCAAATCAAAACACTTAATAGTTTTGATATTATCGTAGGCAATAATTAATAATTATCCGCCTCTGTCGCCGCTAGAATGTAGGCAAAGTTAATTGCCTCTCAGAGTCTTGGACGTACTCATCTTGGACGCGAACAGTTTGATATGCATTAATTGCATGTAAATCTTCTGTTGAATGTAATCAAGGATAATTATACCCTTCCTATCTTACTCCACGTCCAGCAATCTGTCACTTGATATTTCACTCTCATGCATGACACCTTTTCCTTTCCTTAATTATCTCATAATGCCTTAATTGCATGGGAAGTCTTAAATATGGATAGCACATTTGCCATGTTTAATTACATGGGCCATCATATATATCTATTCCCACACGCTTCCATATGTTCCAAGCCTGACATACTCCCTCACTGCATTTGAGTCTAGACTGTTCGCGAAATCATTGGGCTCATATCCTTTCCTTAATTGAAACATGCATGTATATATGTGAATATGTCTCTTCGCGACTTCACGAGGTATCTTTGCGGGGACTCCTTCAACAATCTTTAATTATGCATATATATGTGAAGCCCCACGTCACCTTGATTCATGCATGGCTTTTGACCTTTTGTACGTCCATGATCCTTCCCTTAATTGAACCACCATAGGACCTAACATGCATGGGCAACTATATATATATATATATACCTTCCTTGATGACCACCACCAACCATGATTGCATGCTTCTATATATGCCATTACACATTAATTGTATGGGAACATATGAATATTTGCATGGGCCACGTTATTGTTCTCTCTTTGCACAACCTTGGTAATCAAGCAAACAAATCACCATTAATTACCAAATATATGATAATTAATAGTAAATCGATGAATATCCAGTTTTGCTTCAAGATCACTTGATTTCCAAGTAGGCTTTATTTTGCCTCTAAACAATATATTCCGAACTCGTCGGAAATATACTGCTTGGGCCACCAATATTGGGCCGATTTCTTCGAGTCCACCTTGTCGGGAAAAAATGTTAATTTTGGGTTCAAATATTGCTCCCCAGACCTTGAAATCAAAGTTCCCCGTCTTGACTGAAGAGATCTTGAGTGAGCCCTAATCTTGCAATAACGTCGCTTTAAAGCCACTTGAATTGGCTTAACTGATAAGTACAAACTTGAAATTACTTGACTGATCATGTATATAAGCCTCTAAATAGGCCGCGAAGCTTGATTGTCATTAAGTCATCTTGACAAATAGTGAGGTAGTTAATAATCAAAGCGGTACACTGATTAACTGATGAACATGAGTACCTGGCACGTTGATCGTAAACACTATGAGCACTTGATCTCTTATGTTAAGATAACAGAGATGCTTCCAAAAATAACAGGCCACAGCTATTGGCCTTGTTGATATTAAGACACTTTAACAAGTCTTAGTTGTAAAGTTTGGCATCAAATTCATGTCCCCCCTATTTTGATATCCAACATGAATCGCTTGGGGCTGGCGAAATTTGGAAAGGGTATAGGACACCAAAACTATAGCGTGCTCCCCATACGAAGGACTAGAAGAGGCTGCTTTTGATCTCGAAGGAGTTTTTTATTTGTTGCACTTACTCTCTGCCTCATGGAATCTTCAAGCCGCTCGCGACACTTCTCGGTGATGAGAATGGACCCCGGCTGTAAATGTTCACGAACTTCACTGCTATCATTTTTCTTTCTTCTCGTGCAATAACCAATCTCTTTGTAGAATGATTTGCACCCGTGTCACTATTGCGAAGGCTTCTTCCATCACGTCTTTCAATGAAGGTTGGGTGTCTTCGGCAGGTGCTGACAATTAGGCCAGCCACCCTCATTTTATAATTATTTATGTCAAAGCTGAGGGACACATATGGCTCCACCAACTAAGCAACCCAAGAATTATCACGCGTGCACCTATAATGCTGCATGTACCCATGTTGGAAAAATTAAGCCAATTAAACCAATGCTATTAAAGCCACCACTTCGCTGGTCCTACATCTGTAGGAACTTTGCCATCATTCAATTAAATAGTAGGAGGTTTTGTTGAACAATCTGATGATCACGTGCATGCCTTGTTTAATGTATTAAACAAATAGGCTAATTAATAAAGCTGCTTTTGAGTCATGTACTACTAGGCCTGCCACTCGGTCGGTTCGAATCGGTTATGGGCATTACCAACTTCAAAACCAAAGCTTTCGGTTTTGAAATTGACTTACCAATTACCAACCAAAACTTTCGGTTATTAATTATTTTTACCAAATTCGGTATTTCGGTTTTCGGTATTACCAAACTTTACAACAAATATATTTTCAAAATATAAATTAGAATCAAACAATACGACTTTACCGAAACTGAATAACACTCTTATATCTAGAGTCTCATAACTGACATATACAAAAGATATTGTCCTTAAATACATAGATAGAGATCTTTGTGCAACTCTACTTTCCAAAATACAAAAGGATCAGCTTCTGCTGTTGAAATGAGGATACTAAGTTCTTTCTAAATATGAGCATCCCTAGTTCTTTCTGATATAAATTAAACAAAAGCTACCTTCAAGGTACAAAAATGCTAATTTAGTCTTCTATATAGAGTTAAAAATGCTAATTTATGCTAATTTCCTACGTTGATTGGATTTGATGATTAAATATTTTAAACATACAGTTAAAAATTTGATCATTTTCGTCCTCATTTCGACTTCAATCCATATGATCACTAACAATAGTTGTTTTTGTCCATATAGTTATTAATTAGAGTTCTTAAAGGGTAACCACACACACAAGATTTTGAGTTGCAACTTTTCACATTGGTAGATGGAGCTCGTCTGTATGAGCCTGTGGTTTCAAAGGGCACAAAAATCGGATTTGAGAAAGAATTATTAAGGCCAAATTTGCGAAAAGGATATTTTGGTAAATGACTATAAAAGAAGATTGACTGCATTGACCGAGACCGAAACGACGACAAACGAGACCGATTATTTCATATCATGTCTACTACTATGCTATGAATACGTGGATGAAGTCAGATTTACCATCAGACTTTTTTTATTTATCAGCTCGCACGAAATGTTTATATGTCTACGTACTAGTGTTGTCTACCATATTCATCGGTTATGTAGAAATGTATACCTATCAAAACCAACAAGTGAAAAAATCAATACATTGGATAACCAACTGGTGGATATAAAGAATGGGATAAGATACGCCCATGGTAAAAATATAAGCCGATTTCATCTTCGTATTAACCTCGATCCACATGGTCAATTGTAATGACGTTATTACCTTGACAACTAAAATACCAGTAGTCAATCTATCACAAATCCTACCAAGGACAAGGTTCACCCCTACCCTCTCATGGGATCAATATACGTTTACCTGGGTAGAAAATTTGGGGGAGAAAAATCATTGCAGTTTTGTTACCCATAGAAACACAGTAACTTAAAATGATATAAACGTCCAAATCAATTAAAAATATAAATAAAATGTATATGATTTAATTTCAATTAACTAAAAAATTAAAAATCTTATTAAGAAATGTAGTTTATTAAAATTAAAACTGACAAATTAAATAAATCATATGATAGCAAAATATCACAAAACAGATAATAATCTTTCATTATAAAACTAAATACATACTTTGTCAAATTAAATATATCTTCCATATCAATGTATCATATTCATACATATTAAAATAAATGACTACATAATTATATATATATATATATATATAACCCTAGCATTTCGGTAAATTCGGTATTTACCAAAACCAAACCAACTTTTTCGGTATTTTTCGATTTCAGTTACCAAGATTCGGTTTACCAAACCTCAAATATTCGGTCGGTATTCGGTCGGTTCGGTATTTACCAAACCAAATGGCAGCCCTATGTACTACCCAACACCATTTGTGACTAATAGAACGACTGGGCCATGACCCCTAATAATTGCCAACAGGCAGTTCCATGACCCTTTAACACGTGTTATGACTTGGAGAAAGAAAGCTGAGAGGCTAGGCTATGGCCTCGTGCTCTTGGCCATTAAAAAATGGTGATTATGACTCCATCTGATTAGTACAGGTCTCTAGCAAAGATCAATCATATATTATTACCTGCCCTATATGTTGCTCCCCCACGCGAAAGGGACGCTTGTGGCTCTCCTTCTTAATTATATATGAGCAGCGAACACACATATATTAAGTTATTAACCACCCATCTTCCTTCCCGAACCACTCTTTCCGAGGCCATGGAATCAAAGCCACTTCGCTGGCTTTAAGAAACAATTCGCAGCCCTCTATTTTCGCCACAATTATTGGCAAAAGTAATGTTGATACCATATTAGAAAGTTCAAGCCACTGTTAGGCAAGAATACAATTTTTTCATCCTCCGAGTATCTCAGAAAGTTCAAACCACTGTTAGGCATGAACACAATTTTTACATCCTCCGCGACGCACAAACTTGAAACTTTTTTTTTGTTAACGAAAAGAAAGTTGCAAACTGAAAATTGACAGAAAATTAGAAGCAAAGAAAGAAGGTAGCAGCACCATGTTTGGCTAACCTCTAGAAGGTCACGGGGGAGGCCACCTATGCTTCACTCCAAACTCCGATGTATCAAAATTTTCAGTACGAAAATCCCTCTTGTGATAGTTTGCAGAAAAACAACAAAGATACTTCGCATTGAAAACTTGGAAGCAATTTGACTCGTAGGAGGAGTAATAATGCCCCCAAGTATCTTTGTTGGTTGGCGAAGCATGACCTTCAATTGCAATTTTGGGGATGACGGTGTCCCAAGATCGGATTTGTCGCCAACTACCATGTCATAGAACATGGTGTTTTCAAAATAAGTCATGAATTGGCTTTTGCATTTGACCATTTGTTGGTCTGAGTTCTCCATATCAAGAGCTTTAAAGGACTTGAACTCCTAAATATGAGCAAATTGTAATTATCATCATATTCATCATAGATTGGCTCCGCATCGAGATCAAATTTAGAGTCACCAAAGAGTGGTGAATTGATCCCTTATTCAAAGATAGGCATATCAGATATTTGTGTGCCTCTGTCCACTTTCTAGGCATCATATTGAGACGCCTCTATGGACTGTTTAGTATCATCTGTACATACCGCCTATATTACATACCGCCAAGCATAATCAACGACCTCATAGGTGGGCCCCGCGGCATGGTTAGCCCTGCCCATGACATGCATCCGGTAGACCGACACCCGAGCTACGTTGCCATGGTGGAGGTCGGCCGGTATCTAGTAGGGAGACTACTCTCCCGTGCTCTCCAAAAGGCTTCAAGAGAAGCAATATGTGTATTATGTCCCACATCGGAAATGTAAACTAGATGGGGACTTCCTTTAGCTATAAGAGGAAGTCCTCTCCTTCTTAGAAGGGATGGATCCATGATCCCCACACTTGTATCATTACAAAGGTCACTTGGCCTCACTCATAGTAAAATATCTAAGTGGACGTAGCCTTGCCCCCAGTGCAAGGTGAACCACTATACATGCTTGTGTCTCTCTCTCTCTCTCTCCCCATCATGCTTCTTGGTTACCGTATTCTTCAGTAGAAACATTGACGCTAGGAGGAGGGTGCCTAAGTTTGGGTAACGAGCCTCCGACCTTGAGCAAGAGTTATGGATGGGTACAACGAGTCATGTACGGGTACCACAAGTGAGCGGGTACGTGCAGGACCCCGCACCCTCATAGCTCATCACCATACGCAAACAGCCAAGGTCCAATTTCAGTAATACCCGACCGGGGCTCGTTGAGAAGATCTCGCTCTTGGTCTAATTTCTAAACCCTTCCTGGATCCTTCAGCAAGTCACGTACATGTACCATTGCGCAACCCTCCCGGTACTTCGAAAATTCTGGGAACCTGGCCTCCCCGACAGCATCCTCATTTCCTGGAGATCATCACCGGTAACTCCATCAGCTAGCTCCCGCTCGGCAACCCACCACGAGTCTCGGTGGGCATCCCTCCCACACACCCCACACCTATCTAGGCACCCGCGCCTCATCCCGGATTGTCATCACCGACAACCTCGATTTCCGATACCACCCGGTAACCAACAGCTTACGGTACCCGCTCATCAACATCTTTGCTTCCGGGAACTTCTAATTGGACTCGATGCATTTCTCTTCATCGGCATCACCCACCCATGTCTCTCCGACATCATCTTCCTTTCTAGGTGACTCACCAGAAGCTTCATCGACCAAATCTGGGACCCTATAGCTTCTCCACCTCTCAGTAACCCGACCTGCAATAGCTTACGGTACCAGAATGAAAGGGTGACCCACGAGTTTCTAAATTCAACCCAGAATGTCTCTCCGGCACTCACTTGGCCTCATGCATCAACCCAAGCTCCCTGAGCACCGAAGAGACTCAGTTTCCAAAAAGAAGCCCGGCGACCCCGCCCGGTATCCACTAGCCTCCGGCACCCAGTTCATTATTTCAGGTCTTGCTACCTCTCATCCCGGCACCCGGCATCACCAAGACCAGGCCCGGCGACCCCGCCCGGCATCCACTACACATCCCGGAGGATCCATCTCTGTACCTTGACCCATCTCGGTCTCAGAATCCCAATGGGTCAAGCTCTGAGCTCGGCATCCCTCTCGGTAACTCATCCCGGCACCTCCCAACAGTATCTTTACCTCACGTCGACGACTTCTCCTCATGGTACCGACAGCTTCGATCAATTCCCAAGTGGTCTTGCTCCCGGTCTTCTCAAGCAGAACACTGCTAACTTCAAAGCAGGTATCTCGGTGATATGCACCGTACCGTTCAAAAAAAAAAAAAAAGCTCTCGGCACCCAGGAAAGTGGTTTGGACACCCACCCTCCCAACACCCATCTTGCTGCCGCATTAAGCTTTCCTCAGCTCTCGGTCCCTCATCTCATCCCGGCAGCTTCCCTTGATTAGAGACCCAATTGCTGCTTCAATATCTAGCACTCGGTGACGTTCAGCTATTCAACAAGAAAGGGAGGGAAAAACCTGAAGTCTGGGCACCGATATGTACTCTGGGCACCCATATGTAAACACATTAGAGATCTCTCCCAGCAGCATCAGAGCAGAACAAACATGAAGAAAAGCTAAGCTTTTTTTACTTCTCAACTCCGCACTTATCTCATTCCACAGGCTATTCTTTTTCTAACACCATGTGTCTTGGATTTTGCATAAATTATAATATGGATTACCAATTAAGTAGCATGATTCAGAATGCCACTTATTAGTAGCACCAGTACAGCTGTCTGCTATTAACATGCTCTTTATACATGCAACACTACACGTAGAATTTAACTCTTATAGGTCCTCAATATCATCACTGTGACCATGCAAATAGCCTATTCATGTGCATACCTCTTTCTATGGTTCACAAAAATTGCAATCCGCATGCCTGCCATTTAAACAATTATGATGGACACGCACACATCAATTACCACAACCATTCACATCAAATTGCCCTATGACTCACAATGCATGACTGTTCTTATTTTCGTACGCTAGCTCAAAAAACTGAGCATAAGCAACATCAGAGCACGTCTTACTTTAGACTAATCACTTATTTTCCTTTATTATAAAATCACACCATGCCAAAAGGTTTTGCTGGTCAAACCATGATATTCCATATATACTGTGCTACTATAAACGTACAATTGCATTAATTATATATACCCAGCCTCTTCTCAAACATCAATACATATGCTGAATCCAATTATGCCCTTGCTACTATATTTGTCATACTCTGTCACGGTATACAAACAACTTATGTTCAATTAGTCAATTAGACCATCTAAATAAAGTGCTAACCACTCATTTATTAGTCAATTAGACTATCTCTACAAACAGGGCCAAACGAACTACCGGATTTGTTCGCCGACATGGAGTGTCATGCTTGGACAACTCTAACGTGATTTGATTTTTGCAACAATTACAATTTATATTCTCCTGCTTACTTCCGATCGGCTCCAGATAAGTTCTCACTTATGCTCTTTAAATTTGAGCTAATACAATGCTTTACATGCTAAAATAACGATTTCTATAACCTAAGCATATGCCTACAACATTTGATACTTTCAATAGCATATTCATTGTGCCTATTTATTAATGTCATACTTTAACTTGATTGCAAATCAATTAAATTGCTACACATATACATGTGGCACTAAATTAGTGTCAAATACAGCACTTAAAATCCTCGCCTCGAGCGAGGTACCCCCAAGGGGTAAGTCAAGGTCAAATCCTTACATAATACCCCTCCAATCATGTGAGATACCCGGGGCCAAAGCCACCGGATACCCCAACGGGGTTACGAGGCTCAATCCCTCATTCTACCCGGGACAACGCCACCGGGTACCGGAGGCCAAAGCCACAGGATACCCCAATGGGGTTAGAAGGCTCAATCTCTCATTCTACCCGGGGTCACGCCACTGGGTAAAGGAGGCTTACATGCCCTCATTCAACCCCATTGGGTTAAGGAGGCTCAAGTCCTCACGTGACCCCACCGGGCCACGCTGTCCAAGCCCTCATTCTACCCCATCGGGTAAGAGAGGCATCAAGTCCTCATGCTACCCTATCGGGTACTAGAGGCATCAAGCCCTCATGCTACCCCATCGGGTACGAGAGGCATCAAGCCCTCATGATACCCCATCAGGTACGAGAGACATCAAGTCCTCATGCTACCCTATCGGGTACTAGAGGCATCAAGCCCTCATGCTACCCCATCGGGTACGAGAGGCATCAAGCCCTCATGATACCCCATCAGGTACGAGAGACATCAAGTCCTCATGCTACCCTATCGGGTACTAGAGGCATCAAGCCCTCATGCTACCCCATCGGGTACGAGAGGCATCAAGCCCTCATGATACCCCATCAGGTACGAGAGACATCAAGTCCTCATGCTACCCTATCGGGTACTAGAGGCATCAAGCCCTCATGCTACCCCATCGGGTACGAGAGGCATCAAGCCCTCATGATACCCCATCAGGTACGAGAGACATCAAGTCCTCATGCTACCCTATCGGGTACTAGAGGCATCAAGCCCTCATGCTACCCCATCGGGTACGAGAGGCATCAAGCCCTCATGATACCCCATCAGGTACGAGAGACATCAAGTCCTCATGCTACCCTATCGGGTACTAGAGGCATCAAGTCCTCATGCTACCCCATCGGGTGCGAGAGGCATCAAGCCCTCATGCTACCCCATCGGGTGCAAGAGGCATCAAGCCCTCATGCTACCCCATCGGGTACGAGAGGCATCAAGTCCTCAATCTACCCTTCTGGGTATCAGAGGCTCAAAGTCCTCAACCTACCCCATTGGGTACCATAGGCTCAAGCCCTCAGAAAACCCCACTTGGTACCGGAGGCGGGGTAAGCCAAGGTCCAATCCCTTGCTTCTGAGTCATCTCACCTCCCGAGTGTTCTGTACACTTGGGGGACTTATTCATACCACATATCACAAGTGGAGATAGTACCCGACCGGGACTATCATCGGGCTTCACGCTCGTACTTTTCGTGCTATGGTCTATTAAATGGAAATATTGAAATTTTTCACCTATTATTGATTGCGACAATTAAATTTCTTTTACATCCCATTAATAAGACCATAGGACAAAACTCACGCCCGCTCAACATGAGCGAGCTCAACTCTTACGTTCCCGTTACACATAAGCCAAACAATCGGGTTATGGCTTATACGTTCGGGTTAAGTAAGTTAGCGTTCCTTCCTCTAACCTATCCTTCGGGGACTATCATGGTCACGCCATAGTCTCACTAGTATTGTCAATGGTCACTTCGATACCGGAGCTTCATTCTTAGTCTCACCGGCATCGTCAAACATAATCTAAGTCCGTATTCCTGTTTTACTAACTGCGTGACTTGGGGGACTTGGCGAGTAACAGCACTCCCGATCCTAACACATATGCATCACGTGCATACAACATTACATATCATTATGTCTTACCGTGTTCATCACACATATCATTATGTCTTACCATGTTCATCACACATATCATTATGTCTTACCATGTTCATCACACATATCATTATGTCTTACCATGTTCATCACACATAGTAGCGCAATCAATATGCTTTTTGTGCACTCTCATCTTATTTGCAGGTACTAGCTTCATGAGGGCCCCAGGGCACCAACATACCCGTAGAGTCCCTTCTTACTTATGGAGTTGGGGGACTAGTATTGGTATGGCGTTCAACAAAGGTCATCACTCATACTTGGCGGCATCATACTTAAACTCCCCAACCAAGAAGCGCCTCTTACTCGGGGACTTGGGGGACTTGTATATACCACCTATATCACATACCGCCAAGCATAAGCAACGACCTCGTAGGTGGGCCCCACGACGCCAAGCATAATCAACGACCTCATAGGTGGGCCCCGCGGCATGTTTAGCCCCCCCCATGACATGCATCCGGTAGACCGACACCCGAGCTACGTTGCCATGGTGGAGGTCGGCCGGTATCTAGTAGGGAGGCTACTCTCCCATGCTCTCCAAAAGGCTTCAAGAGAAGCAATATGTGTATTATTTCCCACATCGGAAATGTAAACTAGATGGGGACTTCCTTTAGCTATAAGAGGAAGTCCTCCCCTTCTTAGAAGGGATGGATCCATGATCCCCACACTTGTATCATTACAAAGGTCACTTGGCCTCACTCATAGTAAAATACCTAAGTGGACGTAGCTTTGCCCCCAGTGCAAGGTGAACCACTATACATGCTTGTGTCTCTCTCTCTCTCTCCCCATCATGCTTCTTGGTTACCGTATTCTTCAGTAGAAACATCATCATAGACAAATTTCTCTTGCAAGAAATTTGAATAACTGTAAATAAGAGTTAACTTGTATTGATGATACTCAAACTTACAGTCGCAAAAGACAAAGTGGCCACTAAAATAATTGTTCTGGCCATTCTTACAACGTGGGTTGCAGATGTATCCTCCACATATATCAAAGCTACCGCTTGGCCTTGAAGCACTGATGAAGAAATTGAAGTAGAATTGATTAATAAAGCCACAGATTGGCTTTTCAAGACCACAACTTAATTGATAATTAAGTTGGCCATGATTTTGATCACCTTCACCATGATGTCCAGTAGCATGGCCAAGGCTAGATTGATGATAGAAAGGTGGGCCATGCCTTAATTGATAATTAGGTGGATCATACTCTTGACTTTTTGCATGGTCATGACATCCAGTAGTAGAGTCATAATTAAACTGATCATGAACTTGCTTCTTTTGATTAAAAGGATGATCATGGGTCATATCTTGCCCTCTATGCATCTGATCAGTAGCACGTATTTGGCTTGATCAGTGGAGAAACCAAGTATTTGTTCAGAGACAATTTTATTGTCAGAAGAACAATGTTGTGGACCATCTTCTCCATGCACCGCCTCTGTGTGAGGCTGTGATTCACCAGTGAGACCCTTGGATTGATTACCACCTATAGGCAATTTAGTATTAGAAACAACCTCTTCGCAAGCGGCTTATTGTCGTTCTAATTCACCTTGATGCGAACTAACTTGAGTAGCCAAGCTGGAACCTTCCTCGCACAAGGTCGTGAACTCCGATGAGGTCTGCTTGTGCTGGGTCGCAACGACATTCACAGATTGCTGATGGTATTCTTGGATTTGTTGCACATCGTGCCACCTCTGCTCATGGGCTTGTCGTATCTCACGCTCAAGCTTCCAGATCGTGCTAAAAATGTCCTCCTGCCTCAGTCGCGCTTCCACATTGTCTTTCTTCATCTTCGCGTAGAATGTGTCATTGTTCTTTTGGAAGATGGCGAGTCGCTCCTTTATGCTATCATTCTCTGGGACAGGAAGAGGAAAAAAAAGAGGCATGATTTCAGGAATTTCTTTTGGAAAAGATTTTCCTCTGGCGTCCCAATGATGGCGAACACAAAACGACTCTAGTGCGGTCCCACTGGGAGTGCCAAAATGTTTGGCTCCAAAACCAGTATGGGTGCAAACTGTCTCTTTTGAGCGTGTGCGTAGGCGTGCCAGCACAGTGGGGTGCAGTCATCAGAGAATCCCTTGACCTGACTTTTTGATCAAACGTTGTGGACGAGGAGAGCACCAACCTCGTCACCAGGTTCTTCTCTATGCCTTTTGGAAAAGGACTTCTTGCCTTACGGATAAGGGATTTTGTTGAGATCTCTTCGCGACACCGAATCGATACTCAACGTTGTAGGTTGAGCAAAGCAATCACTGGGAAGTTTGGACAAAGCACGGGTTTTGCTAAAGCGTGACTTTAGCTTCGCTGGGTTGCGAGAGCGTCACTCTTGCTTCACTGGTTTGCAACTGGGTTGCAGGTAGATTTGCTCCGGAGAGGCTTTGATAATCTGTATGATTAGTTGATTTGAGAGTTGACTTTTGTTGTTTTGTTTTAGCCTCTATATATAGGCTACTTGTTGATTCTCCTTCCAAATAGGAATGAAATACTATATTTTAGGCCACAGTTATTGGCCTTAAATCAAATCAAAACACTTAATAGTTTTGATATTATCGTAGGCAATAATTAATAATTATCCACCTCTGTAGCCACTAGAATGTAGGCAAAGATAATTGCCTCTCGGAGTCTTGGACGTACTCATCTGATTGGACGCGAATTGTTTGATATGCATTAATTGCATGTACATCTTCTGTTGAATGTAATCAAGGATAATTATACCCTTCCTATCTTGCTCCACGTCCAGCAATTTGTCCCTTGATATTTCCCTCTCATGCATGACACCTTTTCCTTTCCTTAATTATCTCACCATGCCTTAATTGCATGGGAAGTCTTAAATATGGGTAGCACATTCGCCATGTTTAATTACATGGGCCACCATATATATCTATTCCCGCACGCTTTCATATGTTCCAAACCTGACATACTCCCTCATTGCATGTGAGTCTAGACTGTTTATGAAATCGTAGGGCTCATATCCTTTCCTTAATTGAAACGTGCATGTATATATGTGAATATGTCTCTTCGCTACTTCGCGAGGTATCTTCGTGAGGACTCCTTCAACAATATTTAATTATGCATATATATGTGAAGCGCCACGTCACCTTGATTCATGCATGGCTTTTGACCTTTTGTACGTCCATGATCCTTCCCTTAGTTGAACCATCATAGGACCTAACATGCATGGGCAACTATATATATATATACCTTCCTTGATGACCACCACCAACCATGATTGCATGCTTCTATATATGCCATTACACATTAATTGCATGGGAACATATGAATCTTTGCATGGGCCACGTTATTGTTCTCTTTTTGCACAACCTTGATAATCAAGCAAACAAATCACCATTAATTACCAAATATTTGATAATTAATTGTAAATCAATGAATATCCAGTTTTGCTTCAAGATCACTTGATCTCCAAGTAGGCTTTATTTAGCCTCTAAACAATATATTCCGAACTCGTCGGAAATATACTGCTTGGGCCATTGGCCCGATTTCTTCGAGTCCCCCTCGTCAGGAAAAAATGTTAATTTTGGGTTCAAACAAAATGAATATTCCCATCGTGGTTCATGATTATTGAATTTGAAGGACTCCAAATTCAAATGTAAAACCCATGAAATTGTTGTATATTGTTCTTCAGATGCTCAACTAATTTGAATTTTTGATGGACAACTAGTATAATTAATTCATGGGTTTAAGAATGTCATCTCGTTTGGAACTACTCCTGCTGATCACACCGTATATTTAATTTTTGTGGTTTAAGAACGTCAGTCAATGTCAGCCCAAAGGAAGAAAAGGAAAGAGGGAAAAAAAGAAAAGAAAAAAGAATGTGAGTCAATGCATGGCAGTATAAATAGCTCCCTATTTGTTCATTTCCATACTGAGCCAAAGGAAGAGTACGTACTGCACGGAAATTATATATGTAGCCAAACCACATTATAGGATTGTCATCCCACCGGTGGCTGTCTAATGTCCCCAATATTGGTCTGCTTTCAAAAATTTTAGGTCTATTATACGTTGTTGTTGGCGTGAGTCACTCTCCATAATTGTAGGAATTGTAGTATAATTAGGATTGTATAGTTAAGGAGAATATTATGTATTTAAGGGGGAGAATATCACGGTGTAATTAGTTTCCTATTTGGAATGTGTATACTTTGTATATGTACTCTATCTTTAGAGAAGATCAATACATCAGAAATCCCCAAACTTTTTCTTTGTCTTTGTTCTGTTTGACTTGGTATCAGAGCAGCGATCCATCTGGACTCTGTTCGTTTGTCTTCATCCTCTGTTCCTTTTGCCCTAGAACCCTAAAGTTTGCAATACTCTGCTGTCAGCTTCTCCTTCATTAGCCGTGTCAAATTTTGTGGTTTGTGTTGCTACTTGAAGAAGAAGCATGGCATATTTGTCCCTTAGTTCGTTGTTCAACAATCAGGTGACTTGCAACTATTGTAAAACTGTTGACCACTACGAGAGTCAATGCCCCAAGTTGCTAAGACTCAACTCCAATAATCCTGGTTGGAAAAGAAGTAACAATGGTCAGAAAAGCATGGCGGCAATCCAATTGGTGCAGGAGCAAGAACCTGATTTCTATAATGTGGAAGATCTAGATCAAACTATGGGTAATGTTTCCCTAACTCAGGAGAATAGAGGTAAAATTGGTGTCGCTTTAAATGTTTCTGGCTTTACTGGTAGTAATACATGGATAATTGATTCTGGTGTGTCTGATCACATGACCTATGATAAGTATTTCTTTGTCACGTTGTCCTCCCCATCCATAACACATGTTTCTAATGCCAATGGTGAGTCCTTTCCAGTCTTAGGAATTGGGTCAGTCCAGGTTACACCGTCCATTACTCTTTATAATGTCCTCTATGTACCCTCTTTATCTCATCATCTTTTGTCTGTGTCTCAATTAAACATACAAAACAAATGCTCTGTCACCTTTTATCCTATATATGTTATCTTTCAGGATCTGTGTACTCGGGTGATAATTGGCAAGGGAGATTTGAGGGAGAGACTGTTTCACTTGGATTGCATGTATGAAGGACCGACACAAGCACCATCAAGTCCACAAGGTCATGTTGCCCTGACATTGAGTTCTGATCGGATGAATGAATTGTGGTTATGGCATCGTCGTTTGGGTCACCCATCCTTTGGTGTCATGAAGAAGTCCAAGCCTTTTCTTTTTTTGGGAATAAGTGATTCTAGTCTACATTGTGAAACCTGTGCTTTAGCCAAGAGTCATAGGTCTAGTTATCCTTCTAGCTTTCAGTCTAGTACAATGCCTTTTGAATTAATTCATTCTGATTTATGGGGACCTTCAAGAAATTCAACTCTTTCAGGAATGCATTATTTTTTTTAATTCATTGATGACTTCACTAGATTAACTTGGGTTGTTTTGCTTAAGTCAAAAGATGCAGTTTTCTCTGCCTTTACAGCCTTCCATAATCTCGTTCGTACCTAATATGATGCTCGTATTAAGGTCTTTCAGTCTGATAATGGGGGGGGGGGGGGGGGAGTTTGTTAATCATTCATTTCGTGATTACTTCCAATCTCATGGAATTGTTCACCAAACCACTTACCCACAAACACCAGAACAGAATGGAGTCTCTGAGCAGAAGAATCGACATTTGTTAGACATGGGTCGGGCCCTTCTCCTTAGTGCCAATATGCCTAAATACCTTTGGGGAAAGGCAGTGTTGTGTGCCTCCCATATTATTAATCGTCTCCCATCTTCCTCTCTTCAAGGTCGTATTCCATTCGAGGTATTGTCTAGTTATGTGTCTATCCCATCTCTTAATACCCTTCCTGCTCGTGTCTTTGGTTGTGTAGCCTATGTCCATTTGTATAAGAACCAAAGTTCTAAGTTAGATGCAAGGACTCTCAAGTGTGTCGTTGTCGGGTATGGGACTCAGCATAAAGGATACAAGTTTTATCATCCTCCCTCTCAAAGATTTTATGTCACCATGGATGTGACATTCAGTGAGGATACATGTTATTTTCCACCTTCTACAACTCATAGTCAGGGGAGCAGGTGTTTTTTATGAAGGACAGTGCCAAACAGGGCCAACGATCGATCGCTTTATCTCAAACGATCAATTGGTTTGTGAAGAGGAAGTGTCAACTGCCCCAGAAAACAATGACACTCCTGCAGAAATAGAAAAGGCAATTGCCAAACAAAGCCTTGTGAGTTCCGAAACAGAAAAGGAAATTGCTGAATCGTCTAGCCTTCGCCATGAAACTGCGGAACATAGCATTACAAGTTCCGAAAAAGAAAAGGCAATTACTGAATCGTCTACTCTTTTCCATGCGACTGCTGAACAGAGCATTGTGAGTTCCAACACAGAAAATGCAATTGCCGAATCGTCTACCCTTCAAGAAGAAGCTCCTAATCATTCAATCTCCCCCTCTCCATCAATGGTCTCCCCTGTTCAATCTTCATCTGAGGTACGTACTACGTTGCCTTTGTCCCATAACCCACCTTTGTCTAATAGTGTTACTCCTTTAACTGATTCTACACATGTTCAAACACGAGTCTTACCAGAACGGTCCAATCATGGCCAACCTGCCAAGAAATATAAACCAAGCTTGTGTGCTAAGACCAAATATCTTGTAGCTAATTATGTGTCTACTCATAGGTTGTCTAAACCGTATGTAGCCTTTGTGAATCAATTATCTTCTGTGTCACTTCCTAGTAAAGTGCAGGATGCAATGAAGGACGAGAAGTGGGCAAAAGCAATTGCTGTGGAGATGGATGCACTTGAAAAAAATCAAACGTGGGAGTTAGTATCACTACCTCTTGGAAAGATAACAGTTGGGTGTCGATGGGTGTATACAGTGAAGCACAATTCAGATGGTTCGGTGAACAAATATAAGGCAAGGCTAGTAGCGAAGGGTTATACCCAGAAGTATGGTGTGGACTATGATGAAACTTTTGCACTAGTAGCAAAGATCAATACAATCCGGGTACTTCTGTCTCTAGCAGCTAATCTTGATTGGCCTCTGGAACAATTTGATGTAAAAAATGCCTTCTTGCATGGTGATTTGAATGAAGAAGTATACATGGACTTGCCTCCGGGATATGGTACTTCCACTGGAGTCAAGGTTGTGTGTCGTTTAAGAAAGTCCCTATATGGCCTCAAAAAATCTCCAAGAGCTTGGTTTGGTCGATTCACGACATTCATAAGGAGGATTGGGTACAGGCAGAGCAATTCAGATCATACCCTATTCCTTAAGCATCAGAAGGGTAAAGTTATAGCTTTAATTATTTATGTGGATGATATGGTGGTGACAGGTAATGATCTTAAGGAGATAAGTTGCAGAGTGCATTGTCAGCAGAATTTGAAATGAAAGACTTGGGGAGTTTGAAATATTTCTTCGGAATTGAAGTTGCTAGAGGAAAAGATTGTATTATGTTGAGCCAGAGAAAGTATGTCCTTGACTTATTAGCAGAGACGGGTATGCTTGATTGCCAACCAGCTGACACACCCATTGAGCAGAACCATCGGTGAGCTGAGTGTCCAGATCAAGTACCCACGAATAAGGCAAGATAACAGAGGTTAGTTGGAAGATTAATTTATTTGTCACACAGTAGACCAGACTTAGCTTATGCAGTTAGCGTTGTGAGTCAGTTCATGCATAATCTTAGTATGGCTCATATGGAAGCTGTAGTTAGGATCTTGAGGTACTTGAAGTCTGCTCCTGGAAGGGGGTTGGTGTTTTCTAAGCATAGGCATTTGGATGTTTTGGGGAATACAGATGTAGACTGGGCAGTTTTTATAACTAATCGACGGTCCACTTCCGGATACTTTACGTTTTTAGGTGGGAATTTAGTTATTTGGAAGAGTAAGAAACAGAAGGTGGTGGCCCGTTCTAGTACTGAAGCAGAATATAGAGGAATGGGTCATGGAGTTTGTGAGATGTTGTGGTTGAGGCACTTGTTAAGGGATTTGGGGTTCAAGCAGAAGAAAGCCATGCCCTTATTATATGATAACAAAGCTGCAGTTGAAATTGCTCATAATCATATCCAACATGATCGCACAAAACATGTGGAGGTTGATAGACACTTCATCAAAGAGAAGCTGGATTAACAAATCATCTCTTTTCCCTTCATACCTACTGAGGAGTAGTTGGCGGACAGTCTTACAAAGGCAGATTCTAGCAGGGCGTTTTGTGACTCACTTGACAAGTTGGACATCCGTGATCTGTATGCTCCAACTTGAGTGGGAGTGTTGGCGTGAGTTACTCTCCGTAATTGTAGGAATTGTAGTATAATTAGGATTGTATAGTTAAGGAGAATATTATGTAGTTAAGGGGGAGAATATCACGGTGTAATTAGTTTCCTATTAGGAATGTGTGTACTTTATATATGTACTTCATCTTTGGAGAAGATCAATACATCAGAAATTCCCAAACTTTCCCTTTGTCTTTGTTCTGTTTGACTGTTGTTTCATATTCTTGGGGCTAAGTCCTTATACCCTAGGCAGCAGCAGCCATCTACTTGCCATAATGAGGAGAGCAATGCTGTAGACACTAAAAATTTAATGAAAATAAAATTCATTAAATAATTTGGTCAACACTTGAAATTATGATCGAACAAATTTAGTCGGTATGTGGGTCCCACAAAATGTGCACGTGGCTTATGAGTAAACAGAACCAAGCAGACTCAGGGAATGACATGTGGAGGCATACAAAAAGTCCGACGGCAATAAATAAATTTGTTCAAACTTAATCAGCTGATATTAAGGCGGATCAATTAAATTAAATCAATTGATTCCAAGTCAAATCAAGTATTAAATTTCGTCCGCTGATTAGATGTTAATTTATTTAAATTGATAATCAAGATGAAAATCAGCCATCAAATTAATTGGCTAATTCCTTAATAGTCGTGATTAAATCAATTAATTAAAGCTGATTGATTTGATTATACTATTAATGAAATACAATTAAAATCAAGCATCAAATTAATTGGATAATTCCTTAATAATCGTGATTAAATTAGTTAATTAGGGCTGATTGATTTGATTATGTTATTAAGGAAAATACAATTAATTACGTGTCATCAAGGCATTCCAAATGAAGTGAGACGCCGACACTATAAATACCCCCTCTCAACTCTAGAGAAGGACTTCGGCCAGAAAAGAGAAGGAAATACTCTCAAAATTCCTGAAGCCTCCTAAGCTCATGCGAAGAACCCTCAAGCTGCCAAATAGCTGGTTCCTCACCAACTTCAAGTCAAAACATTCATCACGTGTCGACTCTCGTGACCATCGTCCAACTCAAGATCAAGCGTCAAGCCCTTGAGTGAAATTCATCGTCAGAGATCGAATTAGAGGATTACCAAAGATTGTAACCCTCACTTAAATTAATAAAATACATTATTTTTGTACACGTGTCTGCATCTTGTTTGTTTTCAGATTTCTGTGTTTACAAATTGGCAGGACCAGTAGGACCTCTTTGCATCTCATCTCCTTCTCCGTAAGACAATTCCAAACAAATCCGTTCATGCAATGGCTTCCAAGAACATTCAAGTTATCTCGAAGAACAAGTTCAAGACAACGACCATCAAATCGAGCAGCAACTCATTTGGTCATGTCACTCGAAGCATGGCAAAGGTTCAGCCAACAACATTTGTGGCTTTGCCTTCTAAGCCTCGCCAACCAATCATCACCCTGGAAAGTTTAGGGGCAGGGAAGCATGTCCCTTTAAGTGAAGAGAGACAAGCTCCAAATACAAAATCAAGGGAGCGATAGTTCTCACCCGCCTCTGATGACAATTCAAGCACCGGATCATACCATGGAAGTCCTGATCCTGAAGAAAATAACACTTTTGGGTTGCGGTCAGACAGCGCGTCTCACCTCTCAGCAATGCAAGTCATGATGACTGGGGCATCCACACTCGAGGAGTAGGTAGCTAATCTAATGGAGGCGGTTCAAAAGCTCACCAATACCGTCGAAGAAAAAGATATGCAGATTGCTCAACTTTGGAGTAGGCTTGAGAAACAAAATGATGAGGATTCTGCTAGGATTCCGTACAAGGATGACAAGGACAAACAAGAAGAAACGTCAAAGGCAAATGACAAGGACAGCGAAGGCCAACTTGGTTCTTTGTCCGTCCAGCAGCTGCAAGACATGATCAACAACTCCATTAGAGCTCAATATGGAGGTACCTCTCGTGATTCCCTCACATATTCCAAGCCATACACAAAAAGGGTGGATAGCCTAAGGATGCCCTATGGGTACCAGCCGCCCAAGTTTCAGCAATTCGAGAGGAAGGGCAATCCAAAACAACATATTGCTCATTTCATCGAGACTTGCAACAATGCAGGAACGGAGGGAGATCATCTTGTTAAGCAGTTTGTATGTTCATTAAAAGGCAACACCTTCAAATGGTACACTGATCTGGAACCTGAGTCAATCGACAGTTGGGATCAAATGGAGCGTGAGTTCCTGAATCGTTTCTATAGCACGAGACGTACAGTGAGCATGATGGAACTTACCAGTGCCAAGCAATGGAAGGATGAACGCACAATTGATTACATCAACAGTTGGCGTTCATTGAGTCTTGATTGCAAAGATCGACTGTCAGAAGTATCTGTGGTGGAAATGTGCATCCAAGGTATGCACTTTGATTTGCTATATATTTTACAGGGAATCAAGCCCCATACGTTTGAAGAGCTGGCTACGCGAGCACACGACATGGAGTTGAGTATAGCCAGCCATAAAGGGAAGAAGGAGTCAATTGTTGACCAAAGAAAAGACAAGGTCTTCGGAAGCAAGTTTGACAAGGCACCGAAGAAATCTACAAAAGTATCGATGGCCGTCAACATTGCCCCAGTCAAAATCTCGACACGAGATAAGGAGGTTAAGAAAGCTGAGCCAACTCGCACCTACGACAGAACAAAGCATTCGTTGAAGGAATGGCAACAAAAGACATATCCTTTCCCAGATTCTGACGTGGCAGGCATGTTGGAAGATCTACTTGAGAAGAAGGTGATAGAACTCCCAGAATGCAAGCGGCCCGAAGAAATGCATCGTGTTAAGGATCCGAAATACTGCAAGTACCATCGGCTTTGATAGAGCTCCCAGAATGCAAGCGGCCTGAGGAAATGCATCGTGTTAAGGATCCGAAATACTGCAAGTACCATCGGCTCGTTAGTCACCCACTGGAGAAATGCTTTGTTATGAAAGATTTAATAATGAATCTTGCCAAGCAAGGAAGGATCGAGCTGGATATCGACGATGTTGTTGAGGTAAACTGCACTACCATCGTGTTTGGTTCATTCGAGCCTGCCCCGTTGCCTTCTCTTCCAATGAAAGCACCATATCAGCTTTCGAGAAAACCATGCATGAAGTCAAAGTTAGAGGAAGTCAAGCCAATCAAGAAAGCAAGTCGCGCACCTGTTGTGACTCCTAAAGTTGACTCAGTTGTCGATGACGAGGGATGGATACTTGTCACTCGAAGGAAGGCACGCAAGAGCCTATCGCCAAATTTACCTATCACTCAAGCAAAATGCAAGCAATCACAAGAAAGTCGTCAGCATCTCGAGAAAGGTGGGACGAGATTTATCAAAGGGAGGGGTAGTCCTTTCGTTAAAAAAAAACCATAGTATGGTTTCACCAACAAGAGCCTTTCCCAAGAAAGGCAACAAACAAGAAAATGTGAGAGTCGCCCACATGACAACAAGCTACGAATTTGGTTCGAAAGATTCTGCCAAGGCTGAGTTAAGCACGGTCAATACGAACCAAACGTCAAAGGAGAACGAGGTGATGAAGCAACTAGAAGACCTACCGTTGCACTTTAGCATCTCTGATCTACTAAAATTGCCAAAATCGACAAGAAGTGCTTTGGTACAGGTGTTGATTGACATGGGCAAGAACTCCACAGACATTAACAAGGTGAAACCGAAGGAATGCATCACGTGTGTTACAGATTGTAATGCCATCCACTTTATAGATGAAGACCTTCAGTTAGGCTCTAAGCTGCATAATAGACCTCTCTTTGTGTCAGGGTATGTGCGAGATCAAAAGATAAACCACATGCTTGTAGATAGAGGGTCTGCTGTAAACATTATGCCTAGGTCGACCATGAAGCAGCTTGGCATCAATGTGGAAGAGTTGTCTCGAAGCCATCTCATGATTCAAGGCTTCAACCAAGGGGGCCAAAAAGCCATAGGCATGATCAGAGTAGACATGACAATTGGAGAAATGAAGTCGAACACTTTGTTCCATGTAATCGAAGTGAAGACCTCCTACAATTTATTGTTAGGACGACCGTGGGTTCACGAAAATGGTGTCATCCCCTCCACTCTTCATCAATGCTTCAAGTTCTACGATGGCGGAGTAAAAACAGTAGCAGGTGATACTAAACCATTCACTGAAGCTGAATCTTACTTTGCGGATTCCAAGTTCTACATGGATGATGAAACAATAAAGGAAGTTCTCCCAGTTGGAGTAGCTTCTACAGGGAAGACTGTAGAAGTGCGTAATAAAGAAGTGGAACCCAGCATGGCAAGAAATTGCAATGAGGAACCACATAAAGCTTCGTCAGAAACTAAAGTGACGGCTTCAAAGAACAAAGTCAACTCCTCTGCTCCAGTCCTTCGTTATGTGCCAAAGTCTAGGCGAAAAGAAGGGGAATCTCCTTTTGTAGAGGCAAATGAGCAAGAACGTCCGCGAAAGCTAGATGAGAAGGACGTAGAATTGCTAAAAGAAACATCAACCATACCGTTGACGAAGTTGAGCAACGATACACCTACCAAGCAGCCGCTAAAGGGGTTTGTCAAACAGATTCAAGGCAAGACAGAGCATGGGACACTTCCTGACAAGAGGACAAAGGAAGGATTCGACCCTAACGCTTACAAGCTACTAGCAAAGGCTGGATATGAATTCGGTTCGTCAAGCAAGCAAGGTGGCCAAGTCATCTCTGGTAAAAAGGTGCATGAGCTTAATGAATCTCAAAGGAGGTTGAGAGAGCAAGGATGCACCGCTGACCCTGCTAAAGCAAGTCTTGGTTTTGTACCAGGCAAACCAATTAAAATTTTAGGAAGAAGAAAAGTTGCAAAGGCAAGCACGCAACACATTAGTGTTGAGGTAGTAGAAGAAGAGACTCAAGAATCTAAATCTGCCTCTCGTATTTCGGCATTTGACCGCATTCATCCTAATTCTCAAGCTGCGATGCCTGAAAAAGTTAGTGAGCTGGAACCTCGAGTCTTTGTATCTGATCGTGTCGATACTTCAACAAACCGAGTCTCAGTTTTCGATCGCATCACCCATACGACCACTCAAGCTTCCGTGTTCAATAGGTTGTCATCTTCCGATGAAGGAAATAAGAAATCTGAGTCAGCCCCTCGAAAATCAACACTTGAAAGGATACAAGCACCCAAATAGCAGCAAAGGAAAAAGTGAAAGGAGATTGACGACCAAGGAAATGACAAAGAGATCCGAAGTCTCATTCCGTCACGCATGAAGCGACGCTCTATGTTAGAGGTGAGCTCAAGCGAACAACTCAAAGTGAAGGAGCACACCATCGTACTCACTGGCCAAGTCAAAACTGGTAATGTTGATGGCAATGACGAAGATGAGATTTTTCAATCTGCCTATCATATTACCGTAGCAGAAGCAGAGGCTTTTGAAGAAGATGACCATGATCATTCAGAGGATGAAGTAGATGAAGCTCCACCAGAACTTGAAGACGGGGGGCAAGCTACTATCGACGAGCTTAAAGAGCTTAATTTGGGAACTGAGGAAGATCCAAGACCTGTCTTCGTGAGCGCTTCGCTGAGTCCCGAAGAAGAAAAGAAATACTATGATCTACTGCTTGAATATAAAGACATCTTTGCATGGACGTACAAAGAAATGCCTGGTCTTGACCCAAAGGTAGCAGTTCATCGTCTCGCTGTTAAACTTGAGGCTTGACTGATCAAGCAAACACAACGAAGCTTTCGGACAGAACTCCTTCCTCAAATTGAAGCTGAAGTTGATAAAATGATTGTTGCGGGTTTCATTAGAGAGGTTCAATATCCTAACTGGATTGCAAACATTGTTCCTATCAAGAAGAAGAACGGACAACTCCGTGTATGTGTGGACTTCCGTGACTTAAATGACACGTGTTCAAAAGATGACTTCCTTTTTCCCATCATTGAACTCATGGTAGATGCAACAACGGGCATGAAGCTTTTTCCTTCATGGATGGGTCATCTGGGTATAATCAAATTAGGATGGCCTTAGAAGATGAAGAGCTTACTGCGTTCCGTACTCTCAAAGGCATTTATTGCTACAAAGTCATGCCATTCGGGTTGAAAAATGCTGGTGCAACATATCAACGTGCTATGCAGAAAATCTTCGGAGACATGCTTCATAAGTACGTGGAATGTTATGTTGACGATTTAGTGGTCAAGTAAAAAAGGAGGACGGATCATTTCCAAGACCTAAGAAGGGTGTTTGATAGACTACGCAAGTACCCGCTCAAGATGAACCCCCTCAAATGTGCTTTTAGAGTTAGTTCAGGCAAGTTTCTTGGATTCATTATGAAACATCGTGGCATTGAAGTGGTCCAGTCAAAGATTAAGGCCATTTAATACATGCCTGAGCCAAGAAATCTACGAGAGTTAAAAAGTCTCCAAGGACGGCTTGCCTTTATTAGACAGTTTATATCAAACCTCCCAGGCCGTTGTCAGCCGTTTAGTCGACTTCTGAAGAAGGATGTTCCTTTCGTATGGGATGAAACTTGCCATAACGCCTTTGAAAGAACAAAGAAGTACTTGGCAAACCGTCCAATGTTAGGTGCAACCATCCTTGGGAAGCCGCTTATCCTCTACATTGCTGCTCAAGAGCGATCACTCAGGGCACTCCTAGCCCAAGAAAATGAAGCAAAGAAGGAGAGGGCGTTGTATTACTTGAGTCTAACTCTCACAGAACTAGAACTAAACTATCCGCCGATAGAGAAAATTTGTCTCGCACTCGTCTTCACCATCCAAAAGTTAAGACATTACATGCAAGCTTACATAGTGCATCTAGTGGCGCGAGCTGACCTAGTCAAGTTCGTTATGTCACAACCCGTCTTGACAGGGAGAATTGAAAAATGGGCACTACTCCTCAATCAGTATGAGATCATCTACATACCGGCCAAAGCGGTTAAAGGACAAGCATTGGCTGACTTCTTAGTGGATCATCCTATTCCTACGGATTGGGAGATTTCAGATGAGTTGCCAGATGAAGAAGTCTTTAATACAGAGGTCCTCCCTGCTTGGAAAATGTTCTTCGATGGGTCTTCATGAGCAGATGGGGCAGGGGTTAGTGTGGTCTTCATTTCTCCGGAAAGGCAGATATTGCCTTATGCCTTTACTCTTGGTGAGTTATGTTCCAATAATGTTGCTGAGTACCAAGCGCTAATTATGGGACTACAAACCGCAACTGAAATGAAAATCTCAAATCTAGAGGTGTATGGAGACTCGAAGTTAGTAGTTGATCAATTACTAACTCTCTATAAAGTGAAGAAAGAGGATTTAGTTCCTTATTTTCAGCTCGCCACACAACTCTTAAAGGGTTTTGATCCTGTCACACTAACACATGTGCCAAGAAAAGAAAATCAAACAGCAGACACTTTGGCCAACTTAGCAGCAACTTTGGCATTATCAGAGGATGAAATCATACACCTTCCAATCTGCTAATGGTGGGTTGTACCAACAGTCTCTGAGCTTTGGCATGAATACTCCATTGTTGTCTCTGTTTACGTGATTGATGTGGATGACTGGAGGTACCCGTTGATTGATTACCTTGAGCGAAATAAGTTATCTGATGACCCGAAGCAACGCTCGGACATAAGACGAAGAGTATCACGCTTCTTCTACTATAAGGAAACTCTTTATAGACGATCACTCGATGGATTGCTTCTTAGATGTCTAGGGAAAGAGGAAGCTGCTAAGGTTATGGAGGAAGCTCATTCAGGAGTGCGGAGCTCACCAGTCAGGTCCTAAGCTCTATTTTCAAGTGAAGAGGATGGGTTACTATTGGCCCACTATGGTTAAAGATTGCATGGAGTGTGCACAAAGGTGTCAAGCTTGCCAGTTTCATGCAAACTTTATCCATCAACCACCAGAGCCATTGCATCCAACGATTGCTTCGTACCTCTTCGATGTGTGGGGACTTGATGCTGTTGGGCCCATAACTCCGAAATCCTCCGCCAAGTCAATCATACATTCTAGCGGCTACGAATTCCTTTTCAAAGTGGGCAGAGGCGGTACCACTTAAAGAAATAAAGAAAGAAAATGTTGTAGACTTGATCAAAGGGAATATCATTCAACGATATGGTGTTCCTCGCTGCATCATCACAGCCAATGCCAAGTACTTTTCCAATAGTTCCATGGAGAAACTCTGTGAGAAATATCACTTCAAGTTACACTTTTCTTCTATGTACAACGCCCCAGCAAATGGGTTGGCTGAAGCATTCAACAAGACATTGTGTAACATTTTGAAGAAAGTTATCAGCAAAACAAAAAGGGATTGGCATGAAAGAATGGGCGAGGCGCTCTGGGCCTATAGAACGACATATCGAACTCCCACGAAAGCTACACCTTACTCCCTTGTATATGGTGTTGAAACTGTCTTACCCTTGGAGAAACAGATTCCATCTCTGAGGATTGCTTTGCAAGAAGAACTGACTGATGAAGAGAACGTCAAGTTACGCCTTCAGGAGTTGGAAGCCTTAGATGAAAAGAGACTTGACGCACAACAACACTTGGAATGCTATCAAGCTCGAATGTCACGAGCTTTCAATAAAGGGATTTGACCCAGATCCTTTCAAGTTGGTGATCTAGTGCTTGCCGTGCGCAGACATATCATCATGACACACAAGACTGGTCCTAAGTTTCAGTCAAAGTGGGATGGACCTTATGTAGTCCGCGAAGTCTACACCAATGGAGCCTACAAAATTGTTGCTGAAGATGGCCTGAGGATTGGCCCTATAAATGGAAAGTTCCTGAAGAGGTACTACGCTTGAAGAAAGTAAGAAGACGCTCTTAGCCAGCACGAGCCTAAACTGCACATGGCACATACAAAAACAAAAACAAAAAACAAAAAAAAAATTCACTTCATCTATAAACCCTTGAACTACGTGATGACTTGATTCCTTCATTAGAAGGATACGTAGGCAGCTTGGGGATAACATTCTCAAGTTCAGTAAAATCAAATAAAAAATAAAGGGTTTGTTTACACTACTAGAAAAACAGGTCCTTTCACTTTTCACACCGATCGTGTTGTCACAGAGGTTCACACTGACAATTATCCGTGTATAAAATGCTATAGTACACAATGAAATCCGTGTGTATATATTTTCCACACAGAATATTGTGGCTACATAAGGTTCAAACTGAGACCCAATATTTTTCAATCCAATTTACACACGGAGTCCGTGTAAAATAAATTACAGTTCAGAGAATCCTGTAAATTTGTCGGAGGGTAAATTAAAAATTCACACTGTTTTCCGTGTGAAATATCTGTTCACATGGATATCTGTGTAAAAATATGAATAATAAGATTCTAACACCAGCTTTTAGTCATGTCAAATAAGTGTAGTTTTAATTTACACACTGTATTATGTGTGAAAATTTAATAATATTCTAATATCAGCGTTTAGTCTTATCAAATTTTTCTTTTCAGTTTATACACAGAGTACCGTGTCAAACTTTTCAATTTTTCTTCAGTATCCTCAATAAATTCAGCATCACCTTTCCTTCTTCTCCCAAAAATATCATCATCTTTTGTTAACTTTGCCTTCAAACTGAGTTCTGAAGTTCAGTCTTTGCATTTTTAGCCTTTCAGTTAATTTTTTCCATGTCTTCTAAGCGTCCAAGTAGGAGTCGTAATCATGGACGAAGTCGTATTCGCTCTACATCTCCTCCAAATGATAATTATGTTTGTAACTCTAGTATAGATGTTGGTGCACAAATGCCTCCAGTTAACTCATCACTTGGTTTGAGTTATGGTGTTCAACCTGCTGCACCTCTATGGTCTGCTATACAGGTGAACCCTTTACATTCAGGCGTTGTTAATTGTCCGGGAGGCCGAGTTTTACCAGCTTGGTTTTATCCCGGGACAGACCCTCGTTACCTTATTAATCTCAGTAATGACGACCTTGAAGTAAAGCCTCGTGTTTCTTATACTCGGGTAAAGATTGAAAAACCAGAAGCCAGTCCATCTCGTCCAATCTCTACCAATGTGATTGATGTCTCATCTGATGAAAATTGAGAATGTATAAGTTGTACGCATCTTATAATAAGAGCACATTCAATTTTAATTTCCTGCCTTTTAGTAATTGTTTGTAAAATTATGTAGTGTTTGTACTACATTTGCTTGCATGCTAATGATGCACAAATATTTTATTTCTTTATCTATGTTATGTGAATGCTATAAGTTTTTATGTGTTATGTATTCATATTCATCTAATAATATAACATTATTATATTTTCGTTGGGAATGTTTGTAATTTTTTATTTTTATTTTTATTTTTATTTTTATTTTTTTTTATAAGTATAACCTTATGTCTAACTTTTGTTTAACAATCCCCACTAATACGTTTCTTTTTATTAAATGATGTATATTCTCACGGATTTCCATGTGAATATTGGTTTATATCTCTTTAATCGTCCACAACCACAACAAAGCCATAATTACTGTCTTCATCCACCAATTTCATGGAGGTAATTGGACTCTTTATCTCTCTAATCTGATCATCACTATTATATAGTGTATAACTGTATATGCTTGGGTTTTTAATGGATTTCATTATTTTAGTACAGATCTGAGTTGGAAGTTGTTTGTCTAACTCTATAGCTGAGATGAAATTATTCAGTCAAGAACATCTCCCTCATTCTCACAGATCTCTCATCTCTCTGCGATTTTCTCTCTCAAGAATGGATAGCGAGCTGGGATATTAACATACATACCCAGACACTTAGTCAAGCCGCCTCCAACCTCCAACCTCCAAGCCAAGCTGCTTCCTCCTCCTCCAGATGCTCGTCTCGGGCTCCCAAATCTAAGCATGGAATCGACTGTGGAGCACACCCTGGTGGTGAAGGTGATGGGCCGGACCAGATCCTCCTTCAACATCCAACCTCCAAGCCAAGCCGCTTCCTCCTCCTCCAGATCCTCGTCTCGGGCTCCTAAATCTAAGCATGGAATCGACTGTGAAGCACACCCTGGTGGTGAAGGTGATGGGCCGGACCGGATCTAGAGGTCAGGTAACCAGAACCAGTTCATCATGAAAAACGTCAAGGGTCATGTCCAGGAGGGCGACATCCTCACCCTGCTCGAGTCCGATAGGGAAGCAAGAAGGCTACGTTGCTGGGTTTTCCTCTTCGTCTTCAACGATGGAAAAGAAAAAAGCTATGTTCTTTGCTTTTAACTGGGTTTATGTTTTGTGGTGTTGATTATATATAATCACTTTTGGTTTGTTGTTTATTTGGATTCAATTGAGTAGCTGAAACTGGATCTTATCTTCACCAATACTTGTGTATGATTTACTGCAACAAGATCCCAGATTTGCAAACTTTCAATGAAGAATGATGAAGGAAAAATTCCCAGATTTGCAAATTCTCAATGAAGAACGATGAAGGAAAGATCTCCAGAAGTCCAGATTTGCAAAACTTCAATGAAGGACCTAAAACAACATGAAAATAAATGGAGGACCTAAAAATAAATATCTAATATTTGAATAATCTGGAAATTACAAAAATTTAAATGTTTGTAAATTAGGAAGTTAATATAATTGGGATTCATACGGGACCCGCCTAATATAGCTCACACAGACAAGCTTTCCGTGTGAAAGTGATTTAGCAACGTTCGCAACACGTACAAATTCTAAATCCGTGACTATACTGTGTGAAACTACCTATACACACAGGTTTCCGTGTGTATTTCAATGTATTCACACAGAATCCATCCGTGTGAAAGTACCTATTTTTCTAGTAGTGTTACTATTCATAAAGTAAATAAATAGAATGATACTTTATTTCCAGAATAAGTTATGACTGTCAAAGTTTGATTTATTACAAGTGATAAAGGAAAATGAACAAAAAAAATCAACATAAGTTACAAATGGAGAACAGCTCTTGACACCCAAGTCAAACCCTTGAAGCTATTGCGGTGGTTCTCAAAAGTATCTCGCAATAATTTTGTCGTCTCAAGCTCTGCAGTGGTCACCTCGGGGGTCTCTTGGATCTCAGTTTTCTCTTTTTCTAGGTCGACAAGCTACTGCATATATCATCAGTTTTCTCTTTGGTGGAGTTGCTATTATAGATGCCAGCCAAGGAGGATGTACCTTGGTAAGTGGACCTATACATATATCATTAGTTAAAAAAAAAGGGGCTTAAAGTGCAATGAAAATACACAAGAGTTGAGAATTGTAGCTGTAGGGTCAATTTGCTGTGAGTCATTCTTTGCAATGGATTTTCCTTTCGTGGGTAAAGCGTAAGCCTCAAGTTCCGCTGCAGAAGGAACATGTATAGGGTCCAAAGAGGCGTCATCGTTCCCCCAAAGTGAATGACCATCAATCTCTGCACCCTGAAAAGATGGGAAAAGAACAATTCAAGTTCCAAGGAAAAAACCACAAAAAGAAAAAAAAATCTCTGACGCAAGTCCAAAAAAGAGCTACCTCATTTCGTTGCAGCATCGGTTCTAAAGAATTTGAAATGTCACCAAGAAAGTCAGTATTCGGAGTGAACTCAACATTGGGATCACAATAAATAGGGCCAAGAATGGTGTCAGTTTTCCGACGCTTAAAGTGCACCTCACTATTATTGCTACTACTGCTCCCACTACGCCTTCTTTCTTGGATTGTTGGTCTTTTCAGCTTAAGTGGACGGACCAAAGCGATGTGAGAATCTAAAGAGTCTCTATCATCTTCCAGAAAGTTGACCGGATGAGCCTGATGGTCGCTATCTGGGAGCAAAGCACTACTAGGAAGCAAAGTCCTATTAGAAGGCCCAGGGACGTTGGTGCTACATTCAACTTCACGAGGAATCACATTTTTGTAATGAGGCGGTGTTACACGGTGACGTTCTTATCTTCTTTTTCTTTCAGAGTCTTGTACAGTGGTCTACTAGTAGGCGCTTCTTTCGTTGCTTTCACCGGTGTAGAATGGTACACTTTAGACCACCAGTCGACATAGTCTCGAGTAACCATGTACCCCGTGATAGCACTCTGGATCGGCAACGTTACAACGCACTTGGTGTTCATTCTGGTACAGGAATCCCAATGCTTGTAAATCAAAGCCCACACGCCGGTACGAATGTCATTCTTAAGGCTGCCAGGAATGTCTTGGACATAACCAAACTGTCGACTGAACCGGTGTGGACTGTATGGCTGAATGACTCGTCGGTTATCCTGTCTGAGAGAAAGATACCCAAATCGAAGGCTGATGAGATATATGAGGTCTAAATGGGAGATGTTCTCGCGGTTGATAATCACTCTGCTCTCCGAAAATACCCTAGCAAATGCATCCATCCTCACATTATCACATGCATTGAACAAAGAACGCGCCTGTGAGTCCCCACAATATTTAGCTGAAAATTCTCTGGAGAAGCGAACCATACGGGGCCTTAGGTCGTTGGGAAGCGGAGACTGAAAGTGGGTGCCAAAGTACTCTGCTAGCCATGCATAAATATAATGAAAAGGAAGGGAAGTCGAGCAGTTACCTGGATCGCTGGAAACAGAAATCTCACCTAAACCCTGATAGATGTTGGCCAACACTGGTACTGCTAGGCAAAACTGTACACCCTGTGACATTTTACTGGCAACTTTGAATACTCCCGGACGAATCAAGCCAGTGTCGTCTTTGGGTAAAACAAACAGACACAACAAACAAGCAAGAAAGGCAGCCAAATAGGTGGGCTCTACATCTTCACTCTCAATGCCTAAGTCATCAAATACTGCGAGGTCTGCAGAATTACGTTGTCGGATCTCATGGATCCTGCCAGATGGATTAAACACATTCTGGGGCGGATCTCTTTTTTTCTGGTGCTTTTGTTTGGAGGCCTCTTATAGCGCAAAGCTCCTCTATACCAATATCGTATCCATGAAGTTATCTTCACTTTAAGCATGATTAATCTTTTCCTTTAATCCATTGCTCTTCTTTGCAAAGCTTATGGTAGGCGAGAAACAAATAGCGGCAGCTCTGTTGACTCCCTTTGCTTGCTACAGTAAGCTCTTCAGCAGCTGGAACCACCTCATCATAAAAACCGTCTAGCAATGGGCAAACCTCCGAGTTGGTCCAAATCCCAGAGGGAGATGGACATTTTTCCTCTAGATGTGTGGAGAGTATTCGTCGCGGGGCACCAGTACTCGCAGAAAGCCCGTATGACAGATGCAACACGGTCATAGCTGAATAGTGAGGCGAATATCGCTCGATAGAGACCGGCCTCCCTAGCCATTCCTGCTTAAGATATCTTCTACCCATTCCCAGTAGAATTCTGTGTAAGAGAAGCCCCCGTTTGCACGAAATGCATTGCTCCACTTCACTGAACCGTTGAGTATACGATCGCTGAGAAGCTTGAATGGGATCTGAGGAGTGTTCTGATCATGATGCGAAGACTTCAGCAACAATACATGCGAGTTTTGTTGGTCTCTTCCAGATCTCAGTTGTCGAAACATAGCTAGCTGGTGAGGTACCACATGAGTTCGCTGGAGGATGTGAGCTGAAGGGTCATAAGGAGGGACATCGATTGCTTGAGGCCCAGTCAACGATAGGTGCACTTGCAAAGTAGTTCCATCACTTTGAGTGTCCTCCGGATCCTCGAAGATGGTGACTGTCCCTTTCTTGAAGCACTTAAAGAAAGCCATGGCCACAAAAGGACGGGAAGCGCCATCGTGAGTGCCTGACGATGTACGCGAAGCCTAATCGCTTTCAGTGGACCCTACCACGCACAAATGTGGAGGAATCCAAGCGTTTAGGACATCCGCGTTCTTCTCTCCATGAGCCTCCAAATACGCGAAGCCTAACCGCTTTTGGTGGACCCTACCACGCACAAATGTGGAGGAATCCAAGCGTTTAGGACGTCCGCATTCTTCTCTCCGTGAGCCGCCAAATATGCGAAGCCTAACCGCTTTTGGTGAACCCTACCACGAGCTAAGGTGGAGGAATCCAAGCGTTTAGGACGTTCGCGTTCTTCTCTTTGACGTCGATAAACACGCAACCTAACTGCTTTGAGAGGATTTTCCCACAATCAAAAAGTGGAAAAGTCCAAGCATTTAGGTCAAGAATTGTCGCCAAAATTCTGCAAAAAAAAAAAGAAGCAATATATATATTGACATATGTATGAAATTGTGTGACATTAAAAAAAAAAAGGGAGGGTGACATCATAAAAAATACATATTTAGACTAATTTCCAGAATGCATGTACGGTATAGAAAAAAAAAAAAGGCGACAGTATAGAAAAAAAAGGACGAATCATGATTGGAAAAAGCTAATCATGGCGTATGTAAAAAAAAACAATAAATACAGTAAAAAGAAGGGGACAATAAATCAATGAGAGATATAAAAAAAAAACTTGCCTCTATCACTATTCACAGTTCATGTCAACCCAAGGTCCCAAGAGTGCAGCACACCATTAGCAGTGGATTCCTGTCTATTCCTCAATTATCGCCGAAGCCCTGAAAGAAGGGAGAAGAAAAATATATGTTTTCAGAAAATGCTCTGTCTTGCCATCACGTCAGGATCACCCAAAAAACAAAATCAATCGTGTGCATATGCATTGCTAGAAGAAGCTGGACAATTGGGGAATAATTGAACAAAATAAAGGACAGAAAGCCGACCTCAGCTTGATGACTTGCGGAGCCCAAGGCAAGAAATTAGCAACAACAAGCAGCAAATAAAGAAGCAAGCTGGCGTTCTTCAATTGTCACCACAATTCTGAACAAAGAAAAAATATTTAAAGAAATTGTTAGAGTACACATATACTGTGCGATGTGAAAAAAAAAATTCTTTCTGTGAACATGAATGAGCAATTAATCATGCCTCTGCAAGTTTACATGTACGATGTGAAGAGAAATTCTAGCAGGGGCTGCAGTGCTGCACATGCATATATATGAGTGTGTGATTAAGTGCAGAAATGAATCATGCTTTCACTTTGGATCTGTACGTGCATGCTTATTTATATATATATATTGTCAGAACAGAAAGGAGAGTGATTTCTCAAAGGGAAGCAAGCCAAAAAAAAAAGAGAGAGAGAAAAAATGCGGTATCATGAGAAAAGAAGGCGACGTTCAGACATAAAATGGAAACCTCCTTCTCCTGGTTTCTGGAAGCTCACTACTAGCAAAATAACAACACACACGGATTTACTGTAGTTAAAAGCCACAGATATCCGTGTGAAATAGAAATACTGACAGAAATCCGTGTGAAATGAGCATAATGGGGCCCACAATAATTTATACAATAACAATATCAACGGATATCCGTGTGAATAAACAACAGTCACAGATATCTGTGTAAAAACTAAAACATTTTCACACGGATATCTGTGTGAAAAACAATTCACACGGATTTCTGTATGTATTATAAATTAGTTTATTTTGAAATCATTAATTTTTTATGTTATGTGAATTATGGAGGGACGGATTTCCGTTACAATAAGTATTTGATACAGATTTCTGTGTGAAATGAGTAATACACACGGATTTCCGTGTGAAAAAGCCAAAAACGAGACTACACACAGAAATCCGTGTGCATAAACAATAGTAACGGATGTCTGTGTAAAAACTAAAACATTTTCACACGGATATCTGTGTGAAAAACAATTCACACGGATTTCTGTATGTATTATAAATTAGTTTATTTTGAAATCATTAATTTTTTATGTTATGTGAATTATAGAGGGACGGATTTCCGTTACAATAAGCATTTGATACAGATTTCTGTGTGAAATGAGTAATACACACGGATTTCCGTGTGAAAATGTTGACACAGTAATCCGTGTGAAAAAGCCAAAAAGGAGACTACACACAGAAATCCGTGTGCATAAACAATAGTAACTGATGTCTGTGTAAAAACTAAAACATTTTCACACGGATATCTGTGTGAAAAACAATTCACACGGATTTCTGTATGTATTATAAATTAGTTTATTTTGAAATCAATAAATTTGACATTACCCATCTATTTATAGTGTATTAATAGATATTGTGTAAAAAAAATTAACTCAATCAGCCGTTATTTCGATATCAAATAAATGGTCAACCTTATATACACCTATACTTTTTCACACGGAATTTTGTAGCTAATTGTTATTTTCACACAGATATCCGTGTGAAAATGTTTTAGTTTTTACACAGATATCAGTTACTATTGTTTATGCACACGGATTTCTGTGTGTAGTCTCCTTTTTGGCTTTTCCACACGGATTACTGTGTCAACATTTTCACACGGAAATCCGTGTGTATTACTCATTACACACAGAAATCTGTATCAAATACTTATTGTAACAGAAATCCGTCCCTCCATAATTCACATAACATAAAAAATTAATGATTTCAAAATAAACTAATTTATAATACATACAGAAATCCGTGTGAATTGTTTTCCACACAGATATCCGTGTGAAAATGTTTTAGTTTTTACACAGATATCAGTTACTATTGTTTATGCACACGGATTTCTGTGTGTAGTCTCCTTTTTGGCTTTTCCACACGGATTACTGTGTCAACATTTTCACACGGAAATCCGTGTGTATTACTCATTACACACAGAAATCTGTATCAAATACTTATTGTAACAGAAATCCGTCCCTCCATAATTCACATAACATAAAAAATTAATGATTTCAAAATAAACTAATTTATAATACATACAGAAATCCGTGTGAATTGTTTTCCACACAGATATCCGTGTGAAAATGTTTTAGTTTTTACACAGATATCAGTTACTATTGTTTATGCACACGGATTTCTGTGTGTAGTCTCCTTTTTGGCTTTTCCACACGGATTACTGTGTCAACATTTTCACACGGAAATCCGTGTGTATTACTCATTACACACAGAAATCTGTATCAAATACTTATTGTAACAGAAATCCGTCCCTCCATAATTCACATAACATAAAAAATTAATGATTTCAAAATAAACTAATTTATAATACATACAGAAATCCGTGTGAATTGTTTTTCACACAGATATCCGTGTGAAAATGTTTTAGTTTTTACACAGATATCTGTGACTGTTGTTTATGCACACGGATATCCGTTGATATTGTTATTGTATAAATTATTGTGGGCCCATTATGGTCATTTCACACGGATTTCTGTCAGTATTTCTATTTCACACGGATATCTGTGGCTTTTAACTACAGTAAATCCGTGTGTGTTGTTATTTTGCTAGTAGTGAATGCACAAAATCAGACAATCAGCTACTCATTTTTTTGTTTCATTTATCACCACCGATCCACGGCTATATAGACCATGAAACACAATCTTTTCCCTCAAGACTTAGATTTGTATTTCTACAACCAAGTTAATAAGCTTCAACACAATAGAACAATCACGATGCATTACCAGCTTCCTTCCTTTAGTTTCTCTTTTCCTGCCTCTCATTGCTGCTAGGTAACCCAAGGTTCCCTTCACATAGGAGTACATAACCTCGACCACCGCTAACCAATGCCGATCTTGAGGTTTTTGATGCCCCGAGCAAAAAAAAAGTTTGGTGCCTAACTACCCCTAGATAGATATACAGTTCTTTTTTTTTTTTTTTTTCACATGTAAAACAGTAAACTTTTAAACGATAAACATTTCGAGCACAAAACAATAAAACCATAATTGCGATGCAACAATTGTAAAGACATATGCATCAACATATCAACCAGCAAGTTCTGATTTCCAATTAATGCATCTAAAGATGCAATGTTTGTAGATAAAGAGGAAGGAAAAAAAAAAAAGAGGAAAACAAAATTCCATTGTAGAGGGAAAGAAAAGTCTTCTACTGTTCAATATTGATTGAACCTGTAATTAATTGACTAAGGGTGTTGAAAGCTACAAATTGAAACATCGACGGTGATGGTATAGTCAAGATTTTGGGATTACAGCCATAAAAATTTATAATAGTTGTCAGAATAATCAACAAATATCACAAAGTACCAGTAATAGAACTTCTAATGTCCAAAATTTCAATGAATTTAAAAATTAAAGAACACCCATCATAAAAAAAATTTAAAGAACTCCCAATTTAATTATACCTATTTTGAACTCAATTGCAGCCTGAATCGATGGAATGCCAAAAATTGTGTTTGATCACCGTAGAAGAAGAAAAAGATTGAGGGGAGGTGATAGATGATGAAAATAAATTGTTTGATTGAATAACCGTTGAAACCCCAATATTTAAAGAGAAAATTTGTCTGTTTTTTAAGTTTTAGAGAGAGTTAAGAGACTCTTGAAATTCGTCTGCTATAATTGTGTGTACAATTCTCAAAGTTAGGAGAAGAGAAAACGATTTCGAAGTGAGTAAAGAAGAAGAGAAGACACTGCGTTTGGGAACAAAGAAAAAAAAATTTCATTTCCCATCGACATATACTATATATATAACCTTATATAAATAAAAATAATAAATAATAAATTGTGCCCCCCTCTCACTTGAGCCCTTGGGCAAGGCCAACCTTGCCGCTAACCCAATTATGGAGGCGATCGAAAAATTTGCTGTCTATGAGTACAACAAAGATACAACTAAGAAGTTAGCCTTTCAGAGCGTGGTTTCGTATAAGCCAATGCCAAAAGTAATGGCCGTTATTTATATTCTTGTCATTGCAGCCAATAATGAATCGTCGCCTAGCCCCTCTGCTAGATACAAGGCTAACGTCTTGGTCAGCTCAGGTGGAATTTGGATATTGAAAACCTTTGATGATGTACAATACTAGTGACTTCCAAGAAATGATTTGTAACAAAATTAACTGCCTATTTATAAACTAGTATCACTACTATCTCTTAACTATTTAATCAAGTATTGTGTTTTTATCAGATCATTTTTAGCAGATTCTCTCTCTTATCTTCCGTGAACCTACGAGACTATGACAAATTGTCTTACACAAAATTAAATTAAAATGAGAAACTCTTAATCAATGCACTCAATTTTAATACTAGAAAATTATTTTTATCCAATTGTAAAAACACCTCAGTAAGCTTTGAAAGGACTAACTAATATTTAATGCTCAGCCCAATTGGCCACTCCACTTAGGGGGTCAGAGTAAGGCCGAAAGGCCACACCCCCCTTATAAGCCCAAGCCTGCTTGAAGCCAATACCATCAGGCACCTTCAATCATATGACCGGAAAAACAGCACCAGGCTTCGCTACCATATTGTCATGGGCTGACATTATACGCAACGGAATTAGCCAGTGAGGCGCCAAGGTTCCTCTGAACCAAGGCCAACCTATCTTCCTTACTTTCCTGATACTCCATTTTTCTTTTTCTTTCTGTGTGCTTCTCTTGTCAACTTAACCCCGTTCGACATCATCCTCTTACTTGTTGAGGTTTACCAAAGAAAGCTACTCCCGCATGAGTCTCACATCTTGTGACTAACCGATCGCTTCCTTGTGTCATGATCGTCCTATAGGACACTCGCCCAACTGATATGCTTTCATGTCATCCCGGCTTGCGTCAACCTATTACTGACTCGCGTGCATCCTGCACGTCTATAGTAAGTAGCATGACCGTGTACCGAGACTAAGATCTAAACTGTGATGGTTCTGTCGTTGTAAACAAAACTGCTGCTGAGGGTTTTGTCCTTCGAGATGAGCATGGTAACCCTATTTTTGCCGGGTCCAGAAATATTGGGATCTCCTCAGTTCCTGTTGCGGAAGGAAATGCTGTTCGTGACGGACTCTATCATGCCCTTCTCCTCGGATGTAGGAAGATTTTTGCTGAAGGTGATTCCAGGCTTCTGATTGACGTTGTCAATAACAAGTGTGCCACTCCGTGAAGGCTTCGTACTCTTGCCAGAGATATTGCTAACCTTTCTACCAATTTTGAGCACTTTGTCTTTGCTTTCATCCCTCGGGAGGCAAATTTTTTGGCTGATGCAATGGCAAATCAAGGTCACCTTTTGAAAACTCCTACTACTTGGAAGGGAAAACTCCCCCTTTCAGCCCTTTCTGCCTTCAACTTTGATTCTCTTAGTTTCGGTTGTTCTAGAGACTTTCGATTATAATTTTTATTTTGCTCCTCAAAAAAAAAAAAAAAAAGGTGAGGAGTCCATGTGAACAACGTGCATATATTGTCAAATAAAAAAAGTGGCTGCAGCATCAAGGATTAAAGGAAAAGATTGAATCCAGTGCATATATGTGTGCGTTTATATATTATATATAAAGATGAATCATGGAATCATGTCAGAAAGGCATATGGAATTATGGTGGAGTCTCAAAGCTTTACCGGCCAAAAAAATAAAAAAAGAAACAATGACGTCAGCAAAACAAAGAAAACGGAGATCTGAACTCAGACAACAACAAAAAAAAAAAAAAAAAAAAAGGAATCATCCTTTGAGCTTTGGAAAAAATCTTGCACGTGCTCATGTCAGAAGGCATATTAAATGAAGATCAAGGCCATTTAAAAAAAAGACAAGGGGGCAATGACATTATAGTATGTGATCAGAATGAAAATTATTCTATGCATCGACGGTGTAAGTGATCCAATCCTTATAAAATAATCTCAGCTCTTGATATTTATTATCAACTTTATTTTTAATAAACAAAAAATATATTTAATGCAATCTAACTATTTATTTGTGTTGGTGCAAGTTTAGCGGTGTTTTGAATACTCCCTCTTAACCGAAATGATTAAAGTCATGCTTTCTATTACCCAAAAAAAAAAAAAGGTCATGCTTTCTGTTGTGATCGAAAATATATATGTTGCAATGGGCTGCACGTGCACAATTATGATCATATATGTCTCTACCGTGTCAGAAGGTGGAATCATGGGTCATTCCTGATAGCATAAAGCCATGACACATAAAAGAAATGATATGAAAATAAAGGCTAATCAACAGAGGCATTAAATCAATGACGGATACTACAAAACTTACCTTGCCGTTACCAACAGCTCGCGTCGTTTCAAAGTTTCAGAAGAAGCAGCAAATTCATAGCAGTAGGTTCCTCTCAGAGCGGGAAAAGAGAGAATAAGTATCTTGACTGATAAAGAAGAATTGAGTAAAAGACAAATAACCTGTGCTTGATGATCTTCTGCAACCCCAAAGACAAAAGGCAATGAAATGAACTAGCGGCCAAGTCGATTGTGTTTCAAAATACAAAGGAGGCCATCCTTTTATGTTACAAGGGTAGCGTTTCTTACTTCATTAATTTCTTAATTGAGACCAGAAAATATGGCAGAAATCTTAATTTATTTTTGCTATATATGGCAATAATATTTTGAGTGTAGAAATTTTGTGAATAAATATTTTATTCAGGAAAAATTAAGGATTTATTCTATAAATATTTAACAAAAAAAAAACACTCTTATATTATGGGCTTTGTCACTTGCCCATTCGGAGTCCTTGTCATATTTGCAAAATTAATTCTTGCAAGAGAATCTCTAAATTAAATCAAGATTCTAAGAGACTCTCCACAGAATTAAATCAAAATTCCAAAGGAATCTCTACAATTTTGGAGTTCTACAAGCCAGCTCCATTAAAGCAAAGCATTGCGACAAGCTAAAATAGAAAAGCCGTCAAAGTCAAGGCGACCAAAAAAAAAAAAATGAAGTCAAAATTCAAACTTCAAGTCACACCTCCAACACGTGATAACATGTTTACGGCGCACCTTGAAGTGGGGGCATTTGTAGACACTAAAAATTTAATGAAAATAAAATTCATTGAATAATTCGGTCAACACTTGAAATTATGATCGAACAAATTTAGTCGGCATGTGGGTCCCACAAAATGTGCACGTGGCTTATGAGTAAACAGAACCAAGCAGACTCAGGGAATGACACGTGGCGGCATACAAAAAGTTCGACGTATGGCAATAAATAAATTTGTTCCAACTTAAAGGCGGATCAATTAAATTAAATCAATTGATTCCAGGTCAAATCAAGTATTAAATTTCGTCCGCTTATTAGATGTCAATTTATTTAAATTGATAATCAAGATGAAAATCAGCCATCAAATTAATTGGCTAATTCCTTAATAGTCGTGATTAAATCAATCAATTAAAGCTGATTGATTTGATTATACTATTAATGAAATACAATTAAAATCAGCCATCAAATTAATTGGATAATTCCTTAATAATCGTGATTAAATCAGTTAATTAGGGCTGATTGATTTGATTATGTTATTAAGGAAAATACAATTAATTACGTGTCATCAAGACATTCCAAATGAAGAGAGACGCCGACACTATAAATACCCCCTCTCAACTCGAGAGAAGGACTTCGGCCAGAAAAGAGAAGGAAATACTCTCAAAATTCCTGAAGCCTCCCAAGCTCATGCGAAGAACCCTCAAGCTGCCAAATAGCCAGTTCCTCACCAACTTCAAGTCAAAACATTCGTCACTTGTCGACTCTCGTGACCATCGTCCAACTCAAGATCAAGCGTCAAGCCCTTGAGTGAAATTCATCGTCGGAGATCAAATCAGAGGATTACCAAAGATTGTAACCCGCACTTAAATTAATAAAATATATTATTTTTGTACACGTGCCTGCATCTTGTTTGTTTTCAGATTTCTATGTTTACAACTGCCTTGTTGCTATTTAAGCAAAGCTTGACTATCGACCCATCTGCTTCTAGTTATATATGATGGTTCCTACTTAAAGGTCTCATCATGGAAGGTAGCTGAAGGAGATCAAAATAGCAACTGCTGCTCATGGGACGGGGCGAGTGTGATGAAGACACTGGTCATGTGACTGGGCTTGATCTTAGTAGCAGTTGTCTCTACGGCTCCATCAACTCCAACAGCAGCCTAGCTCTTTCGCCTTGTTCATCTCCAGAGGCTGAATCTTGCTGACAACAGCTTCAATTACTCTCAAATTCATACAACAATTAGGAATCTTTCGAGGCTCAGGTATCTCAACCTTTCATTCTCTGTGTTTTCTGGCCATGTCCTATCTGAAATTTCACAATTGTCCAAATTGTCATCCCTTGCATGATCTGTCTCGTAATATTGACACACTTTCTTCTGAGGGACTGTTGAAGCTTAAAGTACCCAATCTGGCAAGCCTATTTCAAAGCTTTACTCTTCTTGAAAAAGTTCATCTCCGTGACATTAACATATCTTCCACAATGCCTGATTCATTGGTGAATTTGTCATTTTTGTCATCCCTCGCTCTGAGGAATTGCGACTTGCATGGTGAATTCCCAATAAGAATTTTCAAGTTACAATACTTGACATTTCTTAATGTGGGGTCAAACCAAGAGCTTTCTGGTTATTTGCATGACTGACTTTAATGAAAGTAGTCCTCTCACGTGGCTGTCATCGAAGGCACTAATTTTTCTAGCTAAAAAACAAGAATAATCACAAATAGCTAAAAAGCTAGCATGACTAGTCTTGAATTACAACTCCCACAATTACTCAAGTTTTGAATCTTGTAGAGGTAGAAGCCTTTGATAAATTCTTGAAGCTTTGGATGAGTAAATCATTCGATTCTCTAAAATAAAACTACAGAAAATATAAAAAAATGGAGGAGGAGGAAAGGATTAGAACAGCCCAAAGGGCTGCCCAGTTTTGTGGTGTGAGGCGCTGTAGATCGGACGTCTCGAAAAATAGGTCGTGGTCTATATATATATGAGGTGATGGCTATGCTTTTGCGTCAGAAGAAGATAATAAGGGTTGATGTGTGTAAAAACCAAGGAAGAGAGCAGCCACGTGTCAGGGTTTGTGTGGTCCAATACAAAAGAAGAAAGAAACCAAGGCTGCTGCATGTGTTTCTCATACTAGCCATGCTTAATTAAACATTGATTAAGTTTAATTAAGTTGGCTGCCAGTGCGTTGCTAATTAATTAAGTAATTAATCGTCTGATTAATTATCTTAATTAATTAAATTGCATTTCTTCTTCCATCTTCGATTTTTACAATTCTACGACACCACTGCACGCAATATATATTGTGGTTTTGGATTCTGCTTCCTTCATGTCATCGGTCACAGTTGACTCGGTGATGACTTTTTGTCGGAAACTCCAATTTGCTAGAATTTTGCCCAATTTTCTATCGATTTCCGCAACTCCACTTATTTCCTACAAGATAAATATAAATGGATTAATTACATAATATATAATTGACTTGAGGATTAACTTATTTATAGTGTTTTAAATACAATCACATGCATAAAAATGTGTGTAATCAACATCATACCTGTTCACTCCTCCGATCGACACACAGAGATCGACAACGATGACCACTTCACGACCAGTTAAGAGCTCTCCACACAACTACTTCCCTAATCTCACCCAGTTCTTATCTCAAGCTCCAACACAAACACAGGAATAGTAACCATCTCCACATCTCTCCTCTGTCCTTATATAAGGACTTCGAGAACATCTGAACCGTTGGACGTGCAAGGACGACGACCCCAGATTTCACCACGTGTCTGACATCCCTGAGCGTTACAAAGGTCATGCGCCGTCTCCTCGGCTCCCCACCACTACGCCATTATTACACGTTATGGACTCCAGTACACCGGTCTTCCTGCACACGAAAACGAATAGGAACACCACACGTGCCACAAGGGCATCGCCTTTGCGCTAAAAGACGCATGCAACCCCACCACAGATCCGCGATAGTGACACAATGTCAAATGCCAACACGACCTGCTCACCCCAGCCAAGACTCCTCTTCAATGGGGACTTGGGGGACTGGGGGGTAATGGTTGTACAGAAAGCCACGTGGCATGAACTCGCCTTGTACTTCCGATACTTTCACCAATGACAAACTCCCCACCTAAGAGAACTCTTGACCGGGGACTTGCGGGACTTGTTGGTATACACATACCTCCTAGGCACAAGTATCGGAAGTGCAAGACTTGTATCGCCTATATACCAGCAAGATAAGCTCCTAGCCGAGGATTCCGATACCCATCGGGCGATATCGGAATCCCGAGCATCCCACACTGAAAGAAATGGAACCAAGCTCCCACAAATTACCTACATTAAGGTCATCTCCAACAACCCAAGGAGGTAACTGTTTACTATCGTTTTCCATTATCATTATCTTACCCGATACTGACTTAGGCATCGGAGCGTCGAAGTCCGGCACCCCCGGTCTTCCCTCTGACCTTCGTCTGTTTTACAGATAATCGAGACCGATAACGATAGTAGTAGACTGATACAACCCGTGTTCAGTTGGACCAGACAGATCTCGAGACCACTGAAACAGTATGACATGACAAGTTCTGAATAAAAACTATCCAATGCATGAAAATATTTCAAACATATAGAAATAAAAAATAATCAGTGATTTAGTTCTTAAAATGATTTTCATTGCATACTTGTGTAGGTGATAGTGTAAGTCAACTGCAAGCTAGTTTAAGACCACAGGGAGCTATATGAATTTGCAGATCATTTATTAATTTATATAATTTTTGAGTGAATGAGAAAACAAATACTACGTACTATACCTGCAGTACACGATCGAGCAATTTGGTTATATAATGAACAAACTATGAAAGATTCTGAAAACTGATGGCCTCGCTTGCCTGCTATTCCTCCTTTGTTGGATAAGATTCTGGCATTAGATAGTTGTTTGTGGTTGTTTCTGTTGAAGGATGTCGACATAATGTGTGCCTCTACAAACTAGGGTTTAGAGTTGTAATAGGAAAGTGTTCTAGGTATTCAATTGTATTCGGATTCTATTACCTTTTGTATACCTTGTAACTCCCTATATAAAGGGCTCCAATTATCAATAATAAACACAATTAGAATTCTCCTACAACACCTTATCAGCACGATTTCTAACCCTAGCCCAAAAGATAAAAAAACCCTAAAACCAAAAAGCTGCAGCCGCAAACCCTAACCTCCCTGCGGCACCTTCCATCCTCCTGCTGCAATCTTCGTGCTGCATGACCTGCAGTGCCTGCCAACTGCCCCTCCTCCTGCAACATGCTGTTGCTCTTGCAACCTGCCGCACCTTCCTGCTACTGCTGCTTACCGAAAACCTCCTTGCTGCACACCGGAAAACCTCCATGCTGCACCGGAAACCTCCCTGCTACACCGAAAAACCCTGTTGCTGTCGAAAATCTTTATGCTGCTGAAAAACTTGTTGCTGCCGCGACCAGTTATTGCTGCTACTGCTAATAATTGCTGCTGCTACTGCCCTAACACGCCTGCTCCAACACGCGCGTGTTCTCCAGCCCAAATCATGTAAGTTTTTGTAATTAAAGTTGCTACTTTCTTGTATTTAATTTCCTTTATTTGCTGCAGAATTATGAAATATATGATTTTGAGTATTTAATAAAGCGAAATTGTGGAGATTCACGCTTAACGGACTAAGAGTGTTCGTATAAACTAAGAGTGTTCATAACAAACGAACTAAGAGCGTTCGTATGAACTAAGAGTGTTCATATTGCTCGGACTAAGAGCGTCCGTAGGCATCAAATTGTTACCATATAAAACATTATTGTTTGGTCTAATCCAAAAGAGATTCTTGGAAATTGATTTCTTAGTAGCACAGCTCAGAAATCTTATTAGTTTAGTTTTCGTGGAAGTTTACCTCCGAAACTAATATATCTTCTCTTCTTATTTTCAGGATGTCGAATGAACCTAGACTCGACATTCCTATGCTTGACTCAATAGGCTCGGATTACCATAATTGGGTAACCGATGTTGAGAACCACCTTACTTCAAAGAGAATATTACCCATTATCCAGGCACCTAACCCGGATCTTGTGTTCGTGCGAACACCTACAAATCATACTCAAGCAGTTATCTTGATGCGACGCCATATGGACAAGGCACTCAGATTGGAGTATATGTTGATCAAGAATGCAAGAGAGCTATGGGTAGCGCTAGAAGAGCGTTTTGGCAATGTCCAAGATTCCCTCCTCCCTGACTTTAAGGTTCAATGGAACAATCTGCGCTTTGCTGATTTCAAGTCGGTTGCTGAATATAATTCAGAAGCTCTTTACCTACAGTCCATGTTGAAGTTTTGTGGACAACCTGTCACAGAGCAAGAGCTAACTGAGAAAACTCTCTCCACCTTCCCCGTTTCAGCCATTGTGGTATCAAAGCAGTACATTACTGAAGTCAATGATGGATGGATCACGAGGTTTCATCAGCTTATCAATATCATATCTGTAGCTGAGAAACACGATAACATACGCGTGAGGAATTATAATTCAAGGCCCATTGGAACTAAGAACGTTCATAAGGCGAATTATAATGCACCCAAAGGAGGGAGCAAGGAGCGGAACCTTAAGAATAAGAGATACGAGGGACGTATGGGTCCATATAACTGCCCTAACCAGGAAGGACACTGCAAGTTTGGTGAGGATACACGTGGTGGAAATGCCACACTTGGGAGAGGGAGTCGTGGCAACCCTAGCTGTGGTGGTGGCACCAACCCCCCTAAGGAGCGTCCACAACGTGTACCTTAATTAAAGGGAGGCAACCATAATGATATGTGTCATCGATGTGGATCAAGTGAGCATTGGTTCAAGCAATGCAAGGCAAGCGAGTAACTGGCTGCAAGATACAGGGCATACAGGGACCTGACGGAGCAAGAAGTATACCTTGCAGAAGAAGAAGAAGAAAATGGTGGAGACGTTAATCTCACCATAAAGGACTTCAAAGCTAAAAATGAAGTGCACAAGGATGTTGCAGACTTTGATTAGATTAGTCCTTTTATTTTTCCAAGAATTTTTGTAATGGCAATATGTCTTAGTCAATAAATGACAATTGTATTAACTCTTTCTTATGTGGCGGACCCAATAAAATGTGATGTCTAGGAAAGTAATTGAGATTATTGATACTTAAGAAAGCCTCGCGCCACCAACATCTCTCTACTTTCCTGGTCATATTTGATTGGAGTTACCAAACGGATAGAGTGACTACAATGTGTCTTAGTTTGATTTTATTTTGGATTAGACTTTTTGGGACCTCTGATGAAATCATTGGCTATCTTTATTAATAAAGTATCGTATTATTATTCGATGTAATGGACATGTTTTAATTCCGAACTTTATTATTTTTTTAGTATGTTTCCTGGAGAGTTGGAATGCCTTGTTGATTGTGGCATCACACATACTATATTGCGACATAGGTAACTATTTCTATGCATGACGCCTAGTCGATCTTCTGTGACTACGATGGCTGGACCATCACAATTAATTCATGGTCGAGGACCAGCTCAATTTATGTTGTCAAATGGCACAAGTATTAATGTCACCGAAGCTCTATATGCTCTTAGGGCTGAAAGGACCCTATTGAGTTTTACAGATATAACAGCCAATGGTTTTCATGTGGAAACACATTGTGAGAATGGACAAGAGTTCCTTTGTATCACCTCTAATGACTACGGACATAAATGAGTATTCGAGAAACTTATGTATCGATCTAGTGTCGAATGCAACCACTATTCAAATTATTGAATCCAACCATGTCATGAGAGATGACTTATGGGATTCTGACACATATAGGCTTTGGCATGACCGTTTGGGACACCCAGGTCGTGATATGATGATCCGTATATTAAAGACTTCACACGGACATCCATTTCTCAAAAAGAAAATAAGTCAAAACCAAAATTTGGTCCAAGGTAGGGCTGGTGCCGCCTACCCCCTGCAGCCCAAAAGTGGTATTGACGCCTCCTTGGTTCATTTTTCTACTTCTAAAGCCAATTGTGACTTCGTGGCTCAACCGGATTCTTCCCTGGTTGCTTCTAAAGCCCATCTTTCATTTTGCAAAACCTGCTTGTTAGCAAAATTAGGATCGAGACCATCCTATGCAAAGGACACTAAGAAAAATATTCCATTCCTACAAAGAATCCAAGATGATATATGTGGACCTATTCAACCAACTTGCGGACCATTTAGATATTTTATGGTGTTGGTTGATGCATCGATACGCTGGTCACAAGTCATGCTATTGTCCACAAGAAATGCTGTATTTGCTAAACTTCTAGAACAAATCATTAAATTAAGGGCTCACCACCCTGATCATCACATTAAGTCAATTCGTCTTGACAATGCTGGAGAGTTTACATCAAAAAAGTTTGATAACTATTGCATGTCCATTGGGATTGAGGTTGAACACCCTGTTCCTCATGTTGACACCCAAAATGGTCTCGCAGAAGCTGCCATTAAAAGACTTCAAATGGTCGCTAGAGCATTGGTTATGCGCACCAATCTCCCTGTTTTTGCTTGGGGCTATGCAATATTGCATGCAGCTGTGCTCATTCGTTTGAGGCCTACAACCACTTAAACTTTTTCTGCGTCCCAGATGGTTACTGGATATGAGCCTCATTTCTCACATTTACGCATATTTGGGTGTGTAGTTTATGTGCCAATTGCACTGACACAGCGCACCAAAATGGGTCCTCAAAGACGATTAGGCATTTATGTTGGATATGACTTTCCAACCATTATCCGCTACTTAGAACCCTTGACAGGCGATCTATTTACTGCTAGATTTGCAGATTGCCACTTTGATGAGATAGTCTTCCTGTCGTTAGGGGGAGATAAGAACACTAGTGTTCAACAGGAACGACATGAATTGTCGTGGTCTATCCCCACATTGTCTCATCTTGATCCCCGAACCGCACAATCGGAAATTGAAGTGTGGAGAATTCTCTATCTTCAGAACGTAGCAGATTCTATGCCTGATGCGTTTTCTGATATCCCTAAAGTGACAAGATCACATATACCTGCTACAAACGTGCCTGCAAGGATTGATGTCCCTAAAAATCATGGACATGGCACCACCCCTAGGGGTATTGGGTATGGTGCCACCACCAATAACGGTGATGGCAATGTGGCTCAGGCTGGGCTCCCAGCAAGGAAACGTGGGAGGCCCAACGGTTCAATGGATTCTCGCCAAAGAAAGAAAGCGTGTTTGGCACAAAAAGATCCATTAATCATCGACATAAATAACCCGTCTCATGAAGATATTCCGGATTATGGTTATGTCCAGGAGACATCATTGGGGGACGCTCCAATGTTAGAACCAATTCCAGAGAATAGGGAGATCTCCATGAATTACACTAGTGTACATGAGACGTTGAATCGAGATTCTATTATCCTTGATGATGTGTTCGCATATTCTATTGCTCAAGGAATTATAGAGCACGATGATATCGAACCACGCTTCATTAAAGAATTTCAACGAAGAGCAGATTGACCTAAATGGAAAAATGAGATCCAGGTTGAATTGGATTCACTAACAAAGAGACAGGTATTTGGGCCTATAACGCTGACACCCCCAAATATAAAGCCTGTTGGCCATAAATGGGTCTTTGTTAGAAAGCGTAATGAGAAAAATTAGGTTGTTAGATACAAAGCCCCCCTTGTGGCGTAAGATTTCTCACAACGTCCTGGAATTGACTACGAGGAGACATACTCTCCCATAATGGATGTTATAACGTTCTGCTACCTTTTCAGTTTGGTAGTTTTTGAAAAACTTGACATGCAGCTTATGGATGTAGTTACAGCATTTCTCTATGGGGATCTAGATTTAGAGATATATATGAAGATTCCATATGGACTTCAATTACCCAAATCAAGTGGCTCCAAACCACGGAGCGCGTTTTCAATAAGATTGAGACGCTCACTATATGGATTGAAACAATCCGGACGGATGTGGTATAACCGTCTAAGTGACTATTTGATTGGGAAAGGATATGAGAACAATGAAATATGCCCATGAATGTTTATAAAAAGGCCAAGTTTCGGATTTGCAATTGTAGCAGTTTATGTCGACGACATGAACCTAATTGGGACTGTAGATGAGTTAAAAGAAACTGCTAAGTACTTGAAATCCGAATTTGAGATGAAAGATCTTGGGAAAACACTGTTTTGCCTCGGACTAAAACTCGAGCACTGTAGTGATGGGATTATGATCCATCAGTCAGCATATACTCAAAAATTACTGAGGCGCTTTAATGAAGATATAGGAAAGGCTGTGAGTACTCCCATGATCGGTCGTAGTCTGGAGCCTGAAAAAGATCTGTTTCGTCTAAGGGATGAGGACGAAGACTTATTAGAGGCTGAAGTGCCCTATCTAAGTGCAATAGGCGCATTATTGTACTTAGCTCAATGCACAAGAACGGATATCTCATTCTCAGTGAACTTGTTAGCTTGACACAGTTCTGCGCCAACACGCCATCATTGGATTTGTGTAAAGACAGTCTTTCGATACCTGAGAGGTACGATTGATATGGGTTTGTTCTATCCCTACAGAGAGAAAACAAATAACAGAAGTGTGGGATCGGACTCCACAAGGAAAAACGTCACCTTCCGTGCTCCTCCTCCCCTCCATCAAAATGACAACGATGTGTTGATGGGTTTTGATGATGCAGGGTATCTCTCTGACCCTCACAAAGGTTGCTCCCAAACGGGTTATGTCTTTACCATGGGAAGCACTATGATATCTTGGAGGTCTACAAAGTAGACTCTTGTTGCTACTTCCTCAAATCATGTAGAGATTATTACTCTACATGAAGCCGTGCGAGAATGCATATGGCTAAGATCTGTAGTCAGACACATTCGAGGAACTTGTGATTTGAAGTCTACCACAGATGATCCTACATGCATTTATGAAGATAATGTAGCTTGTATTGAGCAAATGAAATTAGGTTTCATCAAGGGCGACAACACCAAGCATATATCGCCTAAGTTCTTTTATAATCAGCAACAACAGGTACTTCTAAATATCGAAGTGAACCAAATCTGATTTGAGGATAATGTAGCAGACTTATTTACTAAGTCGCTACCAAAATCCACCTTCGAGAAACATGTGAAGAGCATCGGATTGAGAAAGTTATCCGAACTCCCATGATTGTAGCAATCAGGGAGAGATATTGACATCAGGGGGAGATATGATGTCTACATGTTCGATCTCGAAGAGTGAAGGACGTGTTGTGCTCCTTTTGTCCTTCGACCAGGGTTATTTTTGTCCCACAAGGTTTTTGTTACATGGCAAGGTTTTTAACGAGGCAACAATCAAAGCGTCATCACCAAGTTTGAGTGGCACAAGGGGGAGTGTTGAAGGATGTCGACATAATGTGTGCCTCTACAAACTAGGGTTTAGAGTTGCAATAGGAAAGTGTTCTAGGTATTCAATTGTATTCGGATTCTATTAATTTTTGTATACCTTGTAACTCCCTATATAAAGGACTCCAATTATCAATAATTAACACAATTACAATTCTCCTACAACAGTTTCTTTCCTGCTTTTTCCCTTGGTTTTTTAGTTTCTTTTGTTTTCTTTGCTGCTGCGTTTGCAGTTTTAATAAAGTTTTCATTGATTAAAAAAAGAAAAAAAAATGAACAAGCTATGGATAACCAAATAGATAGATCGATCAGTTAATATGCATTATAATTGACAAACATGCCCTCTGGAATTACAGCCTCTGAAGCGTGATTATCCACTCTACTAGTTAAAATTAACATCAGAATGCAAATTGTCCGTAAAACAATAAATCGGACCAAAATTAACGGATTCAAATTTGCTCACCACCAATACTTTGGTGGTGATACCACCACTCATTACGAAACTGCCATGTGTTATAAAACACAATTATGGTTAATCATGATGTTTTATTAAAAAATAATTTCAATTAATTCTATATGACGTGACAAGTTTTAATAGGGAGGTGATATCACCACAAAATAAAAGTGGTGAGCAATTTGAATCCAAAATGGATTTAACCGATGCACACATAATTTACAACCACAAAGACCAACGATGTTCTGGGATGCACTGACTATTGGTTACATACATGTCTTCATCAAAATGTAATGAAGTTCAAGAGAACACAAAACACTATGCCACTTGCTGAATAACTAAACTACATGTTTAGCATTCGGCTTTTAGTTCTGGGACCAATATCACAAGATGAAAACTAAACTACGTACAACCACACAGACCACAAAAACCAACAACTCTTTGGATTAAGTTAAGAGACCCTGTTAATGACTTGATGGTTCTTGCCTGCTCTGCAAGTGGCAAAGATAAAATTTTAGTTGCATGTCTTTATTGTTATTAGAGCAAGTTCACCCGTAGTCAAGAAATGTCAAGGTCGAAAAGTCGAGGCGTTGACCAGTCAAGTTACTATTCACTACCACTGGACATGGGTTTCCACCAGTTTTTTGTCTTGACCGGTTAAGACTGTTCACTTTCACTGTTCATCATTTTTCACTGTTTATTGAGTGTTTTACCTGTTCATTGACTTTTTTTTTTTTTTTTAAATTAAAATATATTTGATGTAAATAAATGATAATAATGGAGATTTATGGATAATTAATGTCATAATTATGTAATTTACTATTTTTCTAATATTTTCGGTGGACAATAGTTGGTGTGCTTTTAATTTGGCTAAATCAAATACAACTTTTATTTCATTAGATTGTCGCTTACATAAATGAAAAACTAGGAAGAAGTACAATAAAATTACACAACATGCATAATCACCTAATTATTCAAATCATGATCCTCATCCTCTCTAGGAATCCAATTTGTGTTTGAAGGTTCATCATTAGGGCCCGTAGAGAAAGGTGAAAATTGTGGTTGTGTAGGATACCCCGCGGGGTAAGGTGGTTGCGGATAGTATCCACCGAGGTAAGGGAGTTGTGGGAATCCACCGGTGAAGGGGGGTGGTGGGAATCCACCGGTGAAGGGAGGTTGTGGGAATCTACCGGGGCAAGGTGGTTGTGGGTATGCACCGGAGTAAGGTGTTTGTGGGTATGCACCGGGATAAGGAGGTTGTGGGTATGCACCACCAAAATTTGGTTGTGGGAATGCACCACCAAAATTTGGTTGCGGATAGTATCCACCCATAGAAGGTGGCGTCTGCTCGCCAAGTTCTTCTTTCTCCGCTATCTTCTTTTGCTTTATTGACCAATAACTCTTTTTATTTGGCGTCATTTGACTTGTATCAATCTCCATAATACGCTCTTCCCTCTCTTTAATTCGATCTTCCCTCTCTTTAATTCGGTCTTCCCTCTCTTGTAATAAGAGTTGCTCTTTTCGCATTTCCATTTGCAATCGGATACATTCTCGTTGAATTTCCTCTTGGAGACTTCAAGCGAATTTCTCATCGAGTTTTTTCTTGCCTGTGGTTGCCTCTATTTGGTTGTTCGCTATATTCTCGAGTGTGCTTGACAGAGGACTTTGATCTTTCGCTGCCTTCTTTCCTTTCTGAAATTGCTTCTTTAGCATCCTTCCTTCCTTGAGGCCTCACATTAGGATCTGCAGTTTCACCTGCAATTACCTTATCTACATCCATATCCAAGTTGATGGGAGAATTTTCAGCAATTGGTTGTGTGTGCGTATGTTGACTTCCTTCATTTGATGTTCTTCCGGATGTATGGCTAGGGATGTCTTTAAATTGTGCAAAGCCCTCCACAGCAGCGTAACTATCAAAACTCTGAAACAGGTGTCTTTTGGTCCTCCCTTTTCTCTTCATCCCGGCATGCTACAATTTCTGCGCTTCATCTTGCTACGTAATTAAAAAAATTAATAAAAAATGCAATTAGTACAAATATAAATATCGTTGTAATTACATCATTATTTATCAACTAATTATTTTAATTATAAGGAAAAACAATTACTATAATTAAAACGATATTATAATTACTACATTATTTATCAAGACATATTTCACTATAATGTATTAACAAATTAAATGACTTATCAACAAATATAAAGGTCATAATTTTAATAAGAAAGTATCTCACCGTTTTACAATAAAAAGGAATTAGTACAAATATAAACATCATTGTAATTACATCATTATTTATCAACTAATTATTTTAATTATAACGAAAAACAATTACTATAATTAAAACGATATTATAATTATTACATTATTTATCAAGACATATTTTACTATAATGTATTAACAAATTAAATGATTTGTCAACAAATATAAAGGTCATAATTTTAATAAGAAAGTATCTCACCGTTTTACAATAAAAAGGAATAAGTACAAATATAAACATCGTTGTAATTACATCATTATTTATCAAATAATTATTTTAATTATAATGAAAAACAATTACTACAATTAAAACGATATTATAATTACTACATTATTTATCAAGACATATTTACTATAATGTATCAACAAATTAAATGATTTAACAACAAATATGAAGGTCATAATTTTAATAAGAAAGTATCTCACCATTTTACAATAAAAAGGAATAAGTACAAATATAAACATCGTTGTAATTACATTATTATTTATCAACTAATTATTTTAATTATAACGGAAAACAATTACTACAATTAAAACGATATTATAATTACTACATTATTTATCAAGACATATTTTACTATAATGTATCAACAAATTAAATAATTTATCAACAAATACATACCTCATTAACCGCATTCGAACCGCTCTTGTACCAATTTTTCGCTTGCCTTAATGCACAATGCCACTCAAAGAGTTCAACCTTCAAAATTTTCCACCTTCCCTGCAAAGAGGAGGCTGATCGGCTCTTGGGCCAATTTGCATCAAAGTGTCGCTTCACGCGCATCCATAATTCAGTTTTTTTATTTTATTTGTGCCCGGAGCCTGATTTTGGCTTACAGCTTTCCAAGACTTGCACAATTGAACATCTTCCTCATCCGTCCATCTCCTTTTCTCTTCGGTATTATCATCTTCACTTTGATTTTCCTCTTGTCCGGCCACTGGACGTCTGTTTCCCCTTTGCTCGGCCATATTGGATATAAACAAATTTGGATGATGAGAGCTACATGAAGAGGAGGAAGGTGAATGTATGAAGTAGAATTTTTTAGTTGTCAGATGTAAAAAAAAATGGAAGGTATTTATAGATACATTTTAAGAATTTTTTACATTTATTAACGTTGCAATTTTTTTCCTTACCATTTTCAAAACGGTAACATATATAATCATACATATTAATTGCCTAGCCTTTCAGATTTGCCAAAACTATTCAATCCAACGGTGTGGATCATTTGACCGTTGCGTTCAAAATTCCAAACCAGCCATTCATCTCTGCCACGTCACTGTCTCTGTCCCATTCACTGTCTCTACTCGACAAAATAGCGCAGCAGCACGCGTTTTGGCACTACAAGACAAAAAAAATGCCCATCACGCGCTACATTTTCGCGTTAGCCTCTCCACCTTTTTTGCTTACGTCAGCCACGATTGTTGATGGGCTGAGCTGGCTTGCTTTTTCACCTCGGTCAAGCAATATGTCAAGACCATGGCCTTTTTCTTTGACTGGGTCAAGAAATGCCATCTTTTGGTTGGTTAAAAAAGGACTGGTGGAAGGAGAAAAGTCAAGTCCATAGTCAACACCTCAGCAATCTGAGCTGGTGACCGGTCAAGACATGCACAGCTGCACTTGCTCTTAATGGTCCAATTAAAGTCCAAATTTATGAATACTCTTGACTTTTAACCAAACAGAGCGGTCAGTCTGGACTCTGGACTAGTGGTATTTTTCCTTTTATTTGAAAAGATCTAGACCGGTGTTAGATGTTAGAAAGTTGGTATTTCAGCAAATTGCAATTATTCAGAAAACTTCTTACTCGTCTATAAATAGCAGTTCATAACATTTTGGACTTCCATATACAGCTAAGAACATAAGAGTGCAAAACAAAATTACCAGAAGAAAATTTTATTTTATGGAGTTACGCCAGTGCATATATGTATTTTATATATATATATATATATATATATATATATATATATTGGTTGAAACTGGAGAACTAAGAAAAGACAAAAAGCCTTCTTAGCTCCAGATTTTATTGAACTAAAAAAGAATACAAGGGAGGGGAGACACAGCCAACCTCCAAAATAAAAAAGAAACTATACAAACCAATTACCGAAAACGGAGCTTTGGTAGACCTAAACGTAAACGGTCACTATCATATTGTGCCTGGATAAAGGGTGGAGCCAAGTTCCACCATATCAAACCAGAGGACGTAAAACCATAATTTGCAAGAGGGGGGTGACATGATGTCACGCCCCTGATTTTTAACACAGATAAAAATCGATATACAATCCCATAATTATATATGCGTGATCGTTTAGCCATCAATACAAAATACCTATAAACTTTTTTCCTTTTAAACCAATTACATAATGATGCCCTGAACCCACTGTGTCAATATTGACCTGCTCCATAGAGTTATATATTACATAAGCTTACGAATTAAATTGTCAACAACAAAATAAAATGTAAATGCTGCTAAGAGTTAACTATACAACAGAACTCCTTATTAACGGTAAAGCCACAAAAATGGCTTCCTACCGTGAAGCTGCAAAGGCACTACCTCCGCTCCAGCCCTGATTATCCTAACCTGCAAGATTAACCCCTACACTATTTAAATAGTGTACCAGGTTGTCACACAACAAACCCGGTAAGCTTTTGCAAGCCCGTATGAGTAACTCAAAACAAAACACTGCACAACGCACGCCAAAAACGAGGAAAACCTTTCAACTCGAAAATAAGGAAAACATACCACGTTTCCCAAAAGAAAACAACGAAAGTCACACCGTGACAAAATCGTATAAATCGTTAACCTAACAATTCAGATATGATAAATTGATCCAACCTGGATAAAACAACAATTCGGTCCAACTTGGACAAAACAATCAAATCGGTCTAACCTGGACAAAAAAATAAATCGGTCCAACCTGGACAAAATAACAAATCTGTCCAACCTGGACAAAATAACAAATCGGTCCAACCTGGACAAAATAACAAATCATATCAATTGTTAACCTAACAAATCGAATATGAATCTTTGGTCCAACTTGGACAAATACGTACCCAAGAGTCGTAAGTAACCTACTTAGATCCATGAGGAACCATGGCAGACAGACTAGAGCTCTAACTGAATCGTAACCTGTCACCCGGCCATATAATATTGCCATGAGGATACAACCTGCAACCCCGGATCCTTAGGCCAACCTGACCCTCAGATCAAAACATTAAACGAGTCGCACTAGATCCCAAATGTTAAATCAAATCAAAAGGAGAAATCACAACCTGTGACTCTCACATCCTCAGACCACCGGTCGTCAGGTCCAATTGTTAAATCAAATCAAAAGGAGAAATCACAACCTATGACTCTCAAATCCTCAAACACTTTTCAAAACAATAGAAATACCATTTCCCACCATTTGTTTTATGAAAAGTCACAACCCAAAACAATAAAAAGCATCATTCATCCATATTGTTTCCATAAATCCACAAAACCCACAAATACATATATTTTTCACGTAAATATATATACACGTAGTCATCCGCTCAGGAATGCATACTAATACCAACTATAGTTTACAGTTAATAAATAACTCTCAAAATGATAAGGTATTTCGTTCATTAATGAACCTTGTGAGATTACTCACCTCGAAACTCTTGTTGTGTCTTCAATACAGAACAACAAAGCCAAACCACCCAAAATAGCTGTCCAAAGAATACCTTGTCACATACCTAAGGAATTACAGCTCTGATTCAGTCAACAAATCACAATTTAATAAAGTTTGAATCCCCAAATCGAACCAAAATCTCAAGGTAATGCCAGATTTAGGCGAAACCACTTCCGAGACCTCCCAAAGTCTCCGAAATACTTCCACGATCGATGTGTCCAAAACACAAGTCGATCGAAAGCTCGAATCCTCACGGATCGAATAAATTCACCGACATGAAACGGTAAAAATCAGAACAAATCCATTCGAACTCCAAAATTTGCATATTATATATTGAAATGCTCGTATCAATGAGTAGAACATATATAATACCATAAACAATCCCCCAGATGGCCAGAACACCGCCGGAACGCTGCCACAGGCGGTGGCGCACAGCCGCCGGCCAAAGCTCATTATTTCCCAAAACTTGCAACATAAAAAATGTTCACCTAAGTATGCTTGTGAATTTTCATAACTAGCTCGAAGTCAGAAAACAAGCATAAAGGGTCGAAAACTACCTCGCAAGCCGTTGATTACTATTTAATCCAAGTTGAACCAAGTTTCACGTGAATCGATCCAAACAACCACCACAGATCGATCCAAAAAGCTGCTACGAGCTCAACCAAGAAGACTTGAAGCCTAACCGACGTCAGAGATAGGAGAACCGATCGGGTCTGAATACACGAATCTTCGCCGCCTTCTAGCGCCGTCGTGGGTGAGAATCACCGCTAGAGGATGCCAGAGGGACGAACAGAGCAAGGAGACGAATTGATCCGGAGAGTTTCGTCGCCGGAAAAGCCTAGTCGAGTAGGTCGGGTCAGTCGAAAAACTTTGATTCTGAAGGTGCAGCCGAGAGAGAAGAGAGAGAGAAGAAAGCTTTCCGGAAAAGGAAAATGGAATTATGAAATTAATTTCAGATTTTCCCTATTTATACTAAAATAGAAATTTTTTCCAAAAGCCATAATTTTCTCATATGAACTCCGAATGGCACGTTCTATATGTCCACGAACTTGTATCAACACGCTCTACAACTTTTGTGAAGAAAGTTTTTGGAGAATCCCAACGTACCAAAAGTTAACCTTGAACCCCCCCTAAATCCACACTTTACGAATTAAAATTCATCCGAAACACTTCCGCTCCGTCCATGAGCCACGAAATCGTCCAATAACCATAAACTTAATTCCGAAAAATCCTCGGAAAATAATTACGAATTTCCAGGGTATCACATTCTACCCCCCTTAAAGAAATTTCGGGACCGTACCACTCCCACAAATACACATAAACCAAGCTCAAATCCAAATTTCATTCTCAGCAAGAATGCTTTCATCTCAAAGTACAACTTACCTCGATCAATAATGGATACAGTTACCTCACCTAATATCGTAACAGTAGGAATCATTACCACACCACTTGGTGGTAACCCAATCATTTTATGAATTCCCATCCTCGTACCCTACCTACTAAACTCTGTGACTGCTACACTACCCACAGATCACACAAGAGTCTAGAATCCTATTATGACAACAGTATCTGCATCACTCATCAATAATGTAACCCTTGCGTTACAATAATTGAAAATGAAACCTTCATTTCAACTTAAATCGAGCCTATAAATCACAACTTAATAGGTGTCTACCCAACCTGGAAACACAAAATCAAGCTAAGGTCTGGCCCTGCCTGACCCGCACGTAAATCATCACCTGTCATTGTAATCACAATCAAAATGGTATAGATCCTCTACTACCACAACAATGAAGGATGCATCACATAACATACCACACATCAAAAGTCTAACCATAGCGAACAGGTAAAACCCAACACAACACAACACATTGAAAGAAGTACGCAACTATCACACATTATTCTAGCAATCCAAGCCAAAATAGATAAGGTACCTTCTTCCCTAGAACCCTGCTGACCAACAGCAAACACCCTCGCATTTATGTGATGTAGTTGCCTCTGTTGATTCCCTTGTCCCTTGCCTTTTGCTTGGGTATAATCCCTGGAGTAATGCCCTACTTGGCCACATCTAAAGCATACAATGTTCTTCGGCTTTGTGCAAAACCTAGAAGTATGGCCCATCTCATTACAATGGAAACACGTCACGGGTGCCACCTGCCCCACAAGTGCAGCTGCTTCCCTAGCTGGCGCCTGGTAATGAGTCCTCTGCCTCTTCCAGGACCCACCCTGATTATCTATCCCATCACTGCTCTCAGCAGTCGCCTTTCCCTTCCTTCGAGAGTCCCTCTCAACTGATTCTTGTTCCTAGAAAGTCAGGTTCTCCTGCTTAATAGTTGCTGGAGACCGCTGGAAAAGCCGGGTCGGGTCGGTCGAAAAATTTTGATTCTGAAGGTGTAGCCGAGAGGGAAGAGAGAGAGAGAAGAAAGCTTTCCCTATTTATACTAAACCGGAAACTTTTTCTGAAAGCCATAACTTTCTCATACGAAATCCTAATGGCTCGTTCCACATGTCCACGAACTCGTATCGACGCGCTCTACAACTTTCATGAAGGAAGTTTTCGGAGCATCCTAACGTACCAAAAGTCAACCTTCAACCCCCCCTAAATCCACACTTTAAGAATGAAAATTCATCTGAAACACTTCCGCTCCATCCACGAGCCACGAAACCGTCCAGTAACCATAAAATTAATTCTGAAAAATCCTCGGAAAATAATTACGAATTTCTGGGGTATCACACACGAAGTCTTTCCAAGAGGTATGTGTGCACGTAATGATTATTTGATGCATCTGTTGTTCGCATGCTTTCAATACTAGAGTCCTTTTTGTTTCTGCAAGTTGCGGTTGCGAACTAATCGATTTTTGCACTACATACTTTTTGCAACAGCCATCTTGCCACGAGGAAGAAAGCACCGCCTTGCTGCAATTTAAGCAAAGCTTTACTATTGACACCTCAGCTTCGGGTTATGATGGTGCTTACTCAAAGGTCTCATCATGGAAAACGGCTGAAAGGAGAAACTAGCAACTGCTGCTCATGGGATGGCATTGGTTGTGATGAGAGGACTGGTCGTGTGATTGACATAGATCTTAGTAGCAGCTATCTCTATGGCAATATCGACTCCAACAACACCCTTTTTCATCTTGTTCATCTCCAGAGGCTGAACCTTGATGACAACAACTTCAATCACTCTCAAATTCCTACGTACTACACTTGGAATTTTCTGAGACTCAGGTATCTCAACCTTTTGTCCTCTGCCTTTTCTGGCCATGTACCATCCAAAGTTTCACAATTGTCCAAATTGTCATCCCTTGACCTGTCTGCCAATACACTTTCGAGTCAGGGACTGTTGAAACTAGCAGCATCCAATCTGGCAGGCCTAGTTCAAAACTTAACTAGTAGTCTTGAAGCACTTTATCTCAGTACGTGGCATTAACATATCTTCGAGAATTCCTGATTCCATGACCAATTTGTCATTTTTGACATCCCTTGCTCTGAGGAATTGTGAGTTGTTTGGTCAATTCCCAATTGGAATTTTCAAGTTACAGAATTTAAATTTTTTTAGTGTGAGATTCAACCACGAGCTCTCTGGTTATCTACCTGAATTCAATCAAAGCAGTCCACTGACTAGAATGATACTTGCCGGCACTAATTTATCTAACTAACTAAATTATATCTAACCTAAGCTGCACCGATACGGGTATGAGTATTCGGATAGGATACGGTGCAATATGTGGATACGGCAAATCTTAAATGTAATAGGATATGGGTACGGGAAGGATACGTCAATTAAAATATATTAAATATATAATTATATATGTGTATCTATATATAAATTAAGAAGAAAAAAAACATATGAAACATAAACAAAATACTAGTTTATCAAATTAAACATTATCAATCTAAAGTTTCGGGATCAGTAGCTCCACTACTAGAATCGGTATTAACAGACCCGACACTTGAACTAATAGGAGGTGTTCTATCTCCACTCATGGTCCTGCAAATTGTCACCAATTTTATTAATCACAAATTTCATGTGCCAATCAAATTCATAAAGCATTATCAGTTTAATAAGAGAACCTTAACATGACCAATCTAATTTAGACAAAATGTAATGAGAATTCATGATTATCACTAAGCCATTATTAAAGTCTCTGATGATTGTAAAGGACGTGGCAAGAATATGGAAGGGGGCCTGCATGCATATCACAATTCAGTATTCACAAACCATTGACACATCTCACAATTCACAAGCCATTAACAAATATAGTCATATCATAAAGACACAGACTTCACAACGACATTGACTCCATTATCATATTCATAAACCATCAGAACTTCACAAAGACCCACAAACCATCACAATTCACAGACCCATAAACCATCACACGCACAGACCCATAAACCCACAAACCATCAGATGCACAAAACCCACAAACCATCACAAGCCATAATTCAATCAAGAAGAACTGAAGAAGAGAACATACCCGAAGAGAAAGAAGAAGCTCCAGCTGGTTTCCTTTGCGAGAACCGGAGAAGTCTGAAGTAGAAGAAGATGCGATACGAAGAAGAAGCTTCATCTTTGATTGCATCTGGAGAGAATCCGCGAACAGCAGAAGAGAAGAAAACGCGAAGACTGAAGATGTGAGGCTCAATTAGGTCTCGATTCGATCTGTTTTGTTTCTTCTTCTTTTTTTTTTTAAGGGGAAAATGTTTGATCTAACCTCGCGTATCCTATTTATTTACTAATTTACGTATCCAATATAGATAAGACCGTATCCGTGGCGTATCAAAATCTGGATAAGTTGGATACACGTATCCGAGGCATATCGCACCCATACCCTGTATCTGTAGGGGATACGAAGGCAATTTTTTTTTGGACAAAATATTGTTTACTCCCTATACTTACATGGTCTCGACGTTTCAGTCCCTGACGTTTCAATTTCACCTAAAAAGTCCCTGAACTTTCCAATTTCACCAAAAAAGTCCCTGCTTCAATTTTCCGTTAAAAAGTCTGTTATCTTGCTGACGTGGCACTATTTCAACAGTAAAATGACTATTTTACCCTTACAGACCCAAAAAAAAAAAAAAACTCTCTCTTCTCTTTTTTTCTTTTTTAACTCTTTTTTTAATTTGTTCTTTTTTATTCCTACTTGTCAAAGTAAAAATGAGATGAAATTGGTCTACTCATTTCATTTCATAGTTCCTCTATATAGGGATAGAATTACAATGGAAATATTGATTACATTAAATACATTGAATGCTGATTGATCTATAATTGTGCTGATTGATGGTAATCGCTGATTCCTTGATTCCCTCTCCGTCAGTCGCTTTGACGAAGACACATAATATGTTTTTCCTTTAACACTCCCCCTTGTGCCAAGTCAATGATGAAATGTTGCATAAGTTGTTGCCTCACTAAAAACCTTACCAAGTAACAATAAAAACCCTGTGGGACAAAATAAAACTTGGTCGAAGGAAAAGAGCACAACGCACCTTCTACATTTGAGAATGACATGTGTGTGTTAGACTCCCCCTGACGTCTACACCTCCCCCTGATCTTTACATTAATCAAGTGAGGTTGGAAAATTTTCGCATTCCTATGCTTTTCACATGTTTCTCAAATGTGGCCTTAGGCAGGGATTTGGTGAACAAATCTGCCATATTCTCCTCAGACCTTACTTGATTCACTTGAATCTTGAGGAGGGTCTGTTGTTGCTGCTTGTAGGAAAACTTTGGCGATATGTGTTTTGTATTATCCGATATATCTTAGCTTCATCTATTAGATGCAAGCTGCATTATCTTCATAAATGCAAGTAGGCTCTTCAGTGGTATAACTCAAACCACTAGTCCCTCGAATATGTGTAATGATAGCTCTTAACCATATACACTCACGAACCATCTCAAGTAGAGCAATGATCTCTGAGTGGTTCGAGGAGGTAGCCACAAGGGTTTGCATGGTTGATCTCCAAGATATCATCGTGTTCCTAATGGTGAATACATAACCATTTTGGGAACGACCTTTATGTGGGTCAGAGAGGTACCCAGTATCAGCAAAACCAACCAAAACGTCATTTGGTGTTTCAGTGTAGTGAGTGGCGCTTTCGCCATCAACATTTCCTTTAGGGATTGCAGTTCCATATGAGGTCCCTCTTGTCTCTCTGTAGGGAAAGAACAGTCCCAAGTCGATGGTTCCTTTTAGGTATCGAAGATGTTCTTAATACCATTCCAGTGACGCTGCGTTGGCGCTGAGCTAAATCTAGCTAACAAGTTCACTCAGAATGCAATGTCTGGTCGAGTACATTAGTCTAGGTACAATAATGCGCCTATTGCACTTAGATAGGGAATTTCAGCTGCCAACACCTCTTCGTCATCTTCCTTTGGACGAAATGGATCTTTCCTTACATCCAAGCTTCGACCGATCATGGGAGTGTTAGCAGGATGCGCTTTGTCCATGTTATATCGCTTGACTTTTGGACATGCGCGACAAACTCGGTGTTCTAGTTCAAGGACTAGATAGAATCGAGTTTTCTGTCACACCCCGAATTTTGTAATAAGGATTCAAATCCGGAACATGACTAATAACAATACAAATAACGTTCTGAATTTTTCTCTCAGAAACAACCACTAGTTACACCTCTTGATATTACATAAACCAAATCCTCAAGTTACTTATTACAACACACTCTCACCAAATCAGATTGTAAAGCTCAAATGAGTATAATTCTCCTCACAAAACAAATGCTGTAAATCCAATACTAATACTCTAAACCGCACGATCACTGCCCTGATTCTCCTGACCTGTGAGATTACCTGCTACACAATTTGAATAGTGTACTGGGATTACAACAACACCAAACCCGGTAAGCTTTTCGCAAAGCTCGTGAGTAAACAAGAAAGAACTGTTGATTTATTTAAATTACAATTATTATAACTCAAGTAAACAATCAACACACTCACAAGGTAACTCCAAAAATCACATGAACATAAAAGTAGGTATTTTTCGATACTCTCTTTTAAAACTCAATCAACAAATATTACATCATTAATATGTGAAATAACATTAAAGCAATGCATGCTTGATTTTCTTTTTACCAACACCTTCACATATTCAAAATATATCATGGATAGATATTTGATCAATTTCACATAACACCTTCACATATTCAAAATATATCATGGATAGATATTTGATCAATTTCACATAACACCTTCACATATTCAAAATATATCATGGATAGATATTTGATCAATTTCACATAACACCTTCACATATTCAAAATATATCGATCATAAATCCACGTGTTAGGGTCCATAATACCAAAACACGGGAAAACTGCAGCATACCAAGGACACCTCCAAAGTATGTATACTCAAAGTAAGCACCCTTCCTAAGAGTATAACACGGGAAAACCAGGTGGGACTAG
>BDJD01001583.1:244122-290754 GCA_002564525.1 Rosa multiflora
CGATCTAAGGGTGGAAGACTATAAGGATCAAGACCCAGAAACTAGCGATTTTGATTAAGTCTTTTTATTTTCCAAGAGATGTAGGCAATTGCCATATTATTATAGTAGATGCCAATGGTATTAGTCTTTCTTCAAAGAGGCGTACTCAATGTAAGTGTGATGTCTAGGAAGGTTTTGAGAGAAGTGGTACTTGTATGGTTCAAAGAGGCATACAATTTTTGCTCCACCGACATCTCTCTACTCACCTGGTCACATTTGCATTGAAATTTTACATTAGCTAGTTTATTGGATTAGATTCTTTTTGGTTAAAGAAATGATGATGTAATTCCGTTTGGCTTATTAATAAAAGTTGAGTGATTTTTTTTATGACTCCTTTTTAATTATAAGCTTTTCTTTTAGGAATGGATGAACTACAATGTCTTGCAGATAGTGCGACTACGCACACCATTCTACGACATAGGCAATTATTCTTAGAGATGTTGCCTACATATTTCTCTTTGACTACGATAGCTGGGCGGTCAGGTTTAGTTCAAGGACATGGAATGACCCAATTTCTATTGCCAAATGGCACCTTGATTAAAGTCAATGAAGCTCTCTACGCTCCTAAGGCAAATCGTACCTTATTGAGTTTTAAAAATATAAGAGCCAACGGATTCCATGTGGAAAAGCATAATGAGAACGGAAAAGAGTTCATTTGCATTACCTCTAATGATTGCGGATGAAAGCTCATCTTAGAGAAGCTTATGTGTCAATCTAGTGGATTTTATGTCACTACAATTCGACCAATTGAATCCAATAATTTGATAAGAGAAGATTTCTTGGATTCAGACACATATTGGCTTTGGCATGACTAACTAGGGCATCTTGGTCGTGATATGATGCTTCGTATACTAAAAACTTCACACGAACATCCATTCTTTAGAGTGAAAAGAAGCAAGAATCGAAAATTGATTCATGGACTTAGCAAGACCACAACAATTGCATCATCTGGTGCTGCAGCCGTCTTCGGGTTCTATAGGGCTGCCCAAGTCCCATATGATGACTCCATCAATGGCGCCAACCATGAGCATGACGCCATGGTTTTTCCTCCCAATGGCCATGACGCCATATTGGGAGATGTAGTCACACACTTTGCTTCTAATAGTGCTACAGATGCGCAGGCCCAACCAAAATCCTCATTGGTTGCTTCTAGGGCCCCTCGCTCATTTTCCAAAGCCTGTTCCTTTGAGAAATTAGGACCGAGACCGTCCTACGTAAAGGTTCCCAAAATACTCATTCCGTTCTTATAAAGAATCCAAGGGGATATCTGTGGACCAATTCAACCATCATGCGGACCTTTTAAATACTTTATGTTATTGGTTGATGCATCGACACGCTGGTCACATGTCGCGCTGTTGTCCACTCGAAATGCTACTTATGCTAAACTCCTCACCCAGATTATAGGTCTACGGGCTCTCTACCCTGATCATCCTATTAAGTCGATTCGACTTGATAATGCTGGGGAGTTTACATCGAAAACGTTCGATGACTAGTGCATGTTACTAGGGATTGATGTAGAGCATCCAATTCCCCGTGTTCATACCCAAAATGGTCTCGCAGAAGCTGCTATCAAACGATTACAGATGATAGAGCAGACATTGGTTATGCGCACCAATCTTCCGGTTTCTACTTGGGGATATGCAATATTGCATGCAGCGACGCTAATTATTCTATGACCAACTGCAACCCAATATTACTCTGTGTTACAGCTTGTGACTAGGTACGAGCCTGATATCTCACACTTATGCATTTTTGGGTGTGCCATTTATGTGCCTATTACCCCGCCACATCGTACTAAGATGGGTCCACAATGACGAATGAGCCTTTACGTTGGATATGAACCTCCAACCATTGTCCGCTATCTTGAACCCTTGACAGGCGATCTCTTTACTCCTAGATTTGAGGATTGTCACTTTGATGAGACAGTCTTCCCATCGTTAGGGGGAGATAAGAACACATATCTTCAACAGGAATGACATGAATTGTCATGGTCTGTCCCCACTATGTCTCATCTCGATCCCCGTACCGCACAGTCCGAACTTGAGGTGCGAAGAATAATCGAGCTCCAGAACGTAGCAGACACTCTGCCTGATGCGTTTTCTAATGTTGCCAAAGTGACGAGATCACACATACCTGCTGCAAACGTGCCTCCAAGGATTGATGTCCCAAATAATGGACATAACTCCACTCCTGTGACACCAGGAGATGGCGCCATTGCCTAGAATGGCAATGATGTGGCGTATATGGCTGCAGGTCCCTCAAGGAAGCATGGTAGACCAATTGGTTCGAAGGATACTTGCCCAAGAAAGAGAGCGAATGATGCACAAACAAATCCTTTGATCATCGATACTCAAAATCCGTCCCATGAGAATGTTCCGGATTATGGTTATGTCCAAGAGACATCATTGGGGGACGCCTCAATGTCAGAACCTATCCCTAAGAACGTAGAGATCTCTGTTAATTACACTAGTGTACATGGGAAGTGGGAAAGAAACTCCATCATCATTGATGATGTAAAACCAATCCTTGAGAACGTAGAGATCTCTGTTAATTACACTAGTGTACATGGGAAGTGGGAAAGAAACTCCATCATCATTGATGATGTATTCGCGTTTTCAGTGGCGCGTGAGATTATTGAGACCGATGACATCGAACCACGCTCCGTTGATGAATGCCAACATAGAGCTGACTGGCCAAAATGGAAAGATGAGATCCAGGCAGAACTTGATTCTCTAGCAAAAAGAAAGGTACTTGGCAATGTTGTACCAATACCGCCCAACACCAAACCAGTTGGTCACAAATGGGTATCCGTTAGAAAGCATAATGAGAAAAATGAGATTGTAAGGTACAAAGCTCGCCTTCTGGTGCAAGGCTTCTCACAACGCCCTGGAATCGACTACGAGGAGACTTATTCTCCCATAATGGACGTAATAACGTTCCGCTACCTTGTCAGTTTGGTAGTTTCTGAAAAACTGAACATGCAGCTTATGGATGTGGTTACTGTGTATCTATATGGGGATCTAGATACGGAAATATACATGAAGGTCCCAGATGGACTTCAATTACATAAATCAAGTGGCTCTAAACACGGAGCGTGTTTGCAATTAGATTGAAACGCTCACTATATGGATTGAAATAATCCGGATGGATGTGGTATAACCGTCTAAGTGACTACTTGATTGGAAAGGGATATGTCAACAATGAACTATGCCCATGTGTGTTCATAAAAAAGACAAGTTCAGGATTTGCAATAGTAGCGGTTTATGTCGATGACATGAACATAATTGGCACCCTTAAAGAGTTAAAGGAAACCGCTGAACACTTGAAATCCGAGTTTGAGATGAAAGATCTTGGGAAAACACGGTTTTGCCTTGGTTTATAACTTGAGCACAGTAGAGATGGTATCCTGATTCATCAATCAGCTTATACCCAAAAGATGCTTAGGCGTTTCAACACTGACAAGATTAAGCCTTCTAGCACCCTCATGGTCGTCCGTAGTCTTGATCCAAAGAAGGATCCATTCCGTCCAAAAGATGACGACAAAGAAGTGCTAGAGGTGGAAGTGCCCTACCTAAGTGCAATAGGCACATTATTATACTTAGCACAATGCACAAGACCGGATATCTCATTCGCTGTGAACTTGCTAGCTAGATATAGCTCTGCGCCAACAAGAAGCCATTGGACTGGTGTTAAAGATATCTTTCGATACCTAAGTGGTACGATTGATATGGGATTGTTCTATCCCTACAGAGAGAAGATGGATTTGGACCCATCTAGTGTTAGGGAAGCCACATATGGTGGACTGCGTTCCCTCTCACCATCCCAAAACTATATAAGTGTTTTGGAAGGTTTTGTTGATACTGGGTACCTCTCTAACCCACACAAAGGTCGCTCCCAAATTGGTTATGTTTTCACCATGGGAAAGACCGCGATATCTTGGAGGTCTACAAAGCAGACCTTAGTCGCTACCTCTTCGAATCATGCAGAGATTATTGCTCTTCAAGAAGCAGTTCGTGAATGTATATGGCTTAAGTCCATAGTTACGCATGTTCGAAGCAATTGTGGTCTGAAGTCTACCACAGATGAGCCAACAAGCATTTATGAGGATAATTCTGCTTGCATTGAACAAATGAAGCAGGGCTACATCAAAGGCGACAACACCAAGCACATATCGCCTAAATTTTTCTACAATCAGCAACAACAGAAGCTCCTCAAGATCAAAGTGAACCAGGTTCGATTTGAGGACAATGTGGCATAGTTCACTAATTCATTACCCAAATCCACGTTCGAGGAACATGTGGCAAGAATTGGCTTGCGGAAATTATCTGAACTCTCATGATCGTAGTCATTAGGGGGAGGCGCAGACATCAGAGGGAGATGTCTACATGTTCGTCTAGAATCGTGAAGGGTGTGTTGTGCTCTTTTTCCCCTTCGACCAAGGTTATTTTTTTCCCACTGGGTTTTTGTTACTCGGCAAGGTTTTTAACGAGGCAACGAGAGAAGCACCGCGTTTGGGCAACACAAGGGGGAGTGTTCAAGTAAACCTTAATTTGTGTTTGTCCCAAACTCTATGTTACTTGCCCTAGTGGTAATAGGGTTAAATTAGAAGAATCTAGATTCATATTCAATGTATGATTACTTTCCTTGTATGATTGAGATTCTATGCATTATAATCCGTTATATAAAGAGGCCCCTATTATCAATGAGAAACACAACGAATTTCTCTCAATTTCTGATTCCCTAAAACATTTTGATTTTTATTCTATTATTATTATTAGAACAATTCATGTACTTGTTAAAATCCAAACAAATCTTGATAAGACAATACAATAGAATATGTTCAAATCTATGTGGAATCAAAACAATCCGTGGATTCTGCATAATCTACGAGAATCCACGGATTATAAAAAGTCAGTCAGAATCATTTAAAATCAAAATTGAATACACCTTAGAAAGTCTTGGCTGTTACTTAGAGTTTGTACTAGAAGTTTTTCTTTAATAAATTTTTCTCATTTGTCGAGGTATCATTACAAAGGAAACAATTGCAATATATAAATTTTAGGTGATTGGATCATTTGGATGACTTCACTCTGGCAAAATTTTAGTCCTTGTTGTAGGGAAATGAGAATTGAGAGGAATTCGCTGTGTATTCTCATTGATAATAGGGGCCACTTTATATAGAGGCTTACAATGCATAGAATCTCAATCATACAACGAAAGTAATCGTACATTGAATAGGAATCTAAATCCTTCTAATTTAACCCTATTACCACTAGAGCAAGTAACCTAGAGTTTGGGCCAAACACAAATTAGGGTTTACTTGAACACTCCCCCCTTATGTTGCCCAAACGCGGTGCTTCTCTCGTTGCCTCTTTAAAAACCTTGCTGAGTAACAAAAACCCAGCGAGACAAAAATAACCTCAGTCGAAGGGGAAAAAGAGCATAACACACCTTCACGATTCTAGAAGAACATGCAGACATCTCCCTCTGATGTCTGCGCCTCCCCCTGATGACTACAATCATGGGAGTTCAGATAATTTCCGCAAGCCAATTCTTGCCACATGTTTCTCGAACGTGGATTTGGGCAATGAATTAGTGAACAAGTCTGCCACATTGTCCTCAGATCGAACCTGGTTCACTTTGATCTTGAGGAGCTTTTGCTGTTGCTAATTATGCTTGGTGTTGTCGCTTTTGATGTAGCCTTGCTTCATTTGTTCAAAACGAATAGCATTATCCTAAATGTTCGTTGGCTCATCTTATGGTAGACTTCAAACCACAATTGTTCGAACATGCGTGATTATGGATCCAATCCATAAACATTCACGAACCACTTCGTGAAGAGCAATAATCTCTGCATGGTTCCAAGATATAGAGACTACGGTCTATTCTATAGACCTCCAAGATATCACAGTCTTTTCCCATGGTGAACACTTACCTAGTTTGGGAGCGGCCTTTGTGTGGGTCAGAGAGGTACCCAGCATCAGCAAAACCTTCCAAAACACTTATATCATTTTGGGATGGGGATTGAGAACACAGGCCAGCGTTGGCGGCGTTTCTGGTGTGTGATGGGTCTGAATCCATCTTCTCTCTGTAGGGATAAAACAAGCTCATATCAATCATACATCTCAAGTACTGAAAGATATCTTTTACACCTTAACTAACAAGTTCACTGCAAACGAGATGTATGGTCCTGTGCATTGAGCTAAGTACAATAATGCGCCTATTGTACTCAAGTAAGGCACTTCTGCCTCTAGCACATCTTCGTCATCATCCTTCAGACGAAGACGATCCTTTTCAGGATCAAGACTAAGGATGATCATAGGGGTGCTTGAAGGTTTGACCTTGTCAAAATGCCTAAGAAAGTTCCAAACCGAGACATAATCGTGTTCTCCCAAAATCCTCCATCTCAAACTCGGATTTGAAGTGTTCAGCGGTTTCCCTTAACTCTTTAAGGGCTTCTAAAGAAGATCATGTCCAACATGAACCGCGATGGAATCCGAAACTTGTTATGGAAACGTGTGGGCATATCCCTTCCCAATCAAGTAGTCATTTTAGCGAGTGTTTCAACCTCTTTATAAACGCGCTCTGTGGTCTAGAGCCACTTGAATTGGGTAAATGAAGTTCACTATGAACCTTCATGTATATTCCGTATCTAGATCCCTATAGAGATACGTAGTGACCACATTTGTAAGCTGCATGTTCAGTTATTCGGAAACTACCAAACTGACAGGGTAGTGGAGTGCCATGGCATCCATTACGAGATAATATGTCTCATCGTAGTCGATTCCAGGGCATTTTGTGAGAAGCTTTGCGCCATAAGGCGAGATTGCCATCTCTTTTTCTCATCACGCTTCTTAACGAAGACCCATTAGTCAATAGGTTTTATGTTAGGAGGTGTCGGCATTACTGGCTCGAAAACCTTCCTCTTCGTTTGAGAATTCAACTTAACCTGTATCGCATCTTTCCATTTAGGCCAAATTTCTCTACGTTGGCATTCATTCATCAACGGAGCGTGGTTCGATATCATTGGACTCAGCAAACTCATGTGCAACGAAATGCGCGACTACATCATCAATTATGATGGAGTTTCTATCCCATGTCTCATGTACACTAGTGTAATTTTCATAGAGTCCTATATTCTCAGGAATAGGTTCTGACGTTGAGGCGTCTCCCAACGATAACCATAATCCGGAAGATTCTCATGAGATGGATTTTGAGTATTGATGATCAAAGGATTGGAATGTGCCAAAGTGTCCTTCGAACTCACGAGACTCCAACGCATCCTAGCTGGGGCCATGGGCTGTAATGCCAGAGTGCTACTCTCTACTCTCTTTGGCGTTGGCACCATACCTACCTCCATGTAGGGTGGCGCTACGTCCTCTCGTAGGGACGTCATTTCTTGCAGGCTTGTTTGCAGCATATTTGTGTGATCTCATCACTTCAACAGGGATCGAGATGAGACATAGTGGGGACAGGCCACGACAATCCCTGTCGTTCCTGCTGAACATCCTTGTTCTTATCTCCCCCTAACGATGGGAAGACTGTCTCATTAAAGTGACAACCCACAAATCTAGTGGTATTGGGATCGCCTTGCAAGGGCATTAAGTGGCGGACGATTGTTGGAGTCTCAAATCCAATGTAGTTGCCCATTCGCCTGTAAGGACCCATCATAGAGCGTTGTGGCGGCGCATTTGGCACATTAAATGGCTCACTCAAATATGCGTAAGCACGATACATGTACCCAGTCACTAGCTGTAACGCAGAGGTACATTGAGTGGCGGTGGGTCGTAGACGAATTAGCATAGCTGCATATGATATTGCATCACCCCAAGCGGATATAAGGAGATTGGTGCGCATTACCAATGTCCAGACTATTATCGTAGTTGTTTCCGCAAGACCATTTGGTTGTGTACATGGGAACATGATGTCCAACATCAGTCCCATTGTAATATCCATCGAAAGTCTTTCGATGTAAACTCTCTAGCATAGTCAAATCCAATTATCAGGGGAGTGAGCCCGTTATCATATGATATGTGCTAGGAGTGTAGCATAAGAGCAGATGCACCCATGTACTGATTGGGTGACTAATTGGGCAATTGCTAGCAAATGGACAATGCATCGGTGAAAAATTGCCTGACTAATTGCTGGAGCCCACGTGGGGACCAGCTGCCCAGGCAATTGGATGACCAATTCTTGCCCAACCGTTTGCCCGACTGATTGGGGCGGGCTCCACATCTTGCACAAATGTCATAGCTTGTAGACACAAATTTGGGAAATGGTTCTTTATTCACAGTCGTTGGATCTCAATCCGATGGCTGTAATTAAATACCAATGGTAATCTTTCTTTTTTTCACCTAAAAATTAATTCAAAAGTTTAAAAAAAAAATCTCAAATGTATTTCAAAAAATTCTGTAAGTACTCATTCTATTTCGTAATGGTCATAGAATTTTTTTTCCTGATGATAACTATATGTATAATTTTTTTATTGTGAACGATATATGTGCTTGATATAAAATTTAATTTGTTAAAAAAGATTTATTCATTAATTTTTTATAGTAATATTGTATGATTAATCTCATTATTAATTATTCAATTAATCAAATTATAAGTTTAACATTATTGAGAATTAATAAATTATTCAAATTTGAAGTGTGAATAATGGATTGGTCAGTGACATGGTCAGTGACATGGTCAGTTACGTGACATGGTCAGTTACATGGTCAGTTACGTGACCAGTTACATGACTACTTAATTAACATATGCATTAATTTTTTATTAAATTAACATTGTATGATTATTCTAATTGTTAATTGTTTAGTTAATTAAATTATAAGTTTAATGAATTATTCAAATTTGAAGTGTGAATAGTGGATTGGCAGGCAAATTACCTTTCATTGGTGCATTGTATAAGCTGAAGGCAATTGCCAATTTGAGATGAATAGTGGATTGGTAGTACCAATTTGGTTAGCAAATCAGCAATTGCCCTTGGTTCATGGGTGCATTTGCTCTAAGCAGCATTTATAAGTGGACAATGGCACAACACGTGACCAGCGTGTTTTCTTGTCAACCAACATCATGAAATATTTAAGCGTCCGCAAGTTAGTTGAATCCATCCACAGGATCCCCATGGATTCTATGTAAGAACAGAATAAGTATGTTCATTTCCTTTGCATAGGACGGTCTTATTCCTAATTTCCATAAGGAAAGGGCTTTGTAAAACGAGCGAGAGGTTATAGAAGCAACCAATGAGAATTTTGGTTGGGCTTGAGTGTCTGACACGCTAATTGAAGCAAGTTGGTGATTACAGCATCACCTGGGGTACCATGACCATGATGGACGCTATCCATGGAGTCATGGATAGGGATTGTGTTAGCCCTAGGCTGGTGGTAGACGGAGGCAGTGCCCTAGGCAGCTGCGTCGGTCATACTTAGTCCAGAAATCAACTTTTGATTCATGCTTCGTTTCGCTCGAAAGAAATGATGTCCATGTGAAGTCTTTAGTAGACGGATCATCATATCATGACTAGGATGATCTATCCTGTCGTGACAAATCCAATATGTGTCTAAATCCAAGAGATCTTCTCTCATAACTTTATTGGATTAATAGCTCGAATAGTGACATAGAATCCACTAGAGAGACACATAAACATCTCTAAGATGCGCATTCATTCACAATCAATAGAGGTATTGCAAAGCAACTCATTTCCATTCTCTACATGCGATTTCGTATGGAATTCATTGGCTATTCATAGGTTCGATTGGCCCTAGGAGCATAGAGAGTTTCTGTGACAGTAATTAAGGTGCCATTTGGTAAGTGGAACTTGGGCTATTCCATGTCCTTGAATTAATACTGATGACCCAGCCATCGTAGTCACAAAAGTGATATGCTCATAATCAAAATGGAGTCATAAAGAACTCGAAATTTTATTCATAAGCCAACAGAGTTACATCATTGTCTCTTTGACTAAACAAAATCTAATCCAAAATGATAGCTAATGCAAAACAATGGTAGTCGTCTAACTTCTTTCGATAATTCCGCCAGGTGAGTAGAGAGATGTCGGTGGGGCAAGGCTCGCTTAAGTACCACTAATCTCAGATTCTTCCTAGACATCAAACTTACTTTGAGTGAGCCTACTTTGAAGAAAAGCTAAACCATTGGCATTTACTACAAAAATATATGGCAATTGCCTATTACATCTCTCGGAAAAATAAAGACTTAAACAGAATTGGCGATCTATTGATCCCAGCCAGATTTGTAGTCTTCAACCCTTCACTCTAGATCATCTTCTTGATCTTCTTGTTCCACATAGTGAGCTTCTCTTGCTTCACAATATGCTTTGTAGGTGGTGACAATTTCGTCACGAGCTCTACAAATGTGTGCCCAATGATCAGATACTCCACATCGAGAACATACATCTCGATGCTCAAACTCCATTGATTGAGGTGCTTTGAAAGCGTCATTGGCGCCACCAACATGGCCAGAGGCGTTGCCTCCCTCTCTCTTTCCACGTTGACCTCTTCGGTTCCATGTTCGCCTATTTTGACGATTACCTTCCCAAGTATAGCGATTATATGGACCATAACGTCCAAATGTATTCCTAAGATTAGGGTTTCGCTCTTGGCGCCCTCTCTTTGGGGTGTGACTATAATTGGATTCCGGAATAGGCTCGTTCCCACGGATCTCGAATTGTAGTTCTTCACAAGGATGTTGTCATGCTTTTCAGCGACATTCATAGCTCCAATGAGCTCATGAAACCTTGTGATTCGTCTTGCAGTAGCATCGATTCGATAGTTCTTAGCAACCATCAATGCAGAGACGAGGAAAGTAGAGATAGTCTTCTCAATCAACATCACATTTGTGATCTCTTTACCACAGAATTCCACTAAGGATTTAATGCGAAGTGCTTCCGAGTTGTAGTCAAGAACTAACTTGAAATCACAGAAGCGGAGGCAATGCCATCTCACTTCTAAGTCAGGAAGCAGGGAGTCACAGACGTTGCCAAATCTATCTTCGAGTGAGACCCACAGCCTTCTGGGGTCTTCTTCATTCATACACTCGTACTGGAGCGAATCATCCATATGACTAGTCATTAGGATGATGGCTTTCGCCTTATTTGCCTTCAAGGCTGCTCTATTTGCTTCCAAAGCCTGAGCTTGCTCAATAGTTAGCACGTCCTGGCTAGGCTCGAGAATCGTATCCAAGATTCCATCAGCCTTGAGATGCTAGGGGATATCACGAACCCACCTGTGATATTCAGAGCCAGTTGTTCCCAATGGACGAAAGTCCAATTTGTTCAGGTTACTCATCCTGAAAAAGAACAAGAAATTAGGGTTAGTTTCGGAGCGAAAAAGGCTACCACGAAAACAAATAAAATTTCTGAGCGTAGTCGCTTCCAAGAAAATTGGTTCCAAGAGGGGTTGGATTAGATCGAAAATGTTTGCGGTCGATCGTTTTATCTCAACAAACTCTAAGTTTGGAGAACTCTACAAGCTCTAAGCTTGGAATGAGCACGAACCCCCACAGTTCGGCTTAATTTGGTCTCCCCTATTATAAAGAAAAGGGGGTAGAAGAAGGGAGGTTGCAAGTCCCCGAAATAGAAGAGAAATTGAATTTAAAAACTCTAAAAACGGGAATGCTTAGTAAAAAATACCACGAAATAGGTCGCCAGAAAATTTGACCGAAAAAATTGGTCTGAAAAAGTGGCTAGAAAAGTTGTTGATCGGAGGTTGACCTTTGACCTATGCTGACATGGCAGTGGGTCCCTGGATGCTGCAGTGTCAGTGGGTCCTTGTATGCTGACGTGGCAGTGGGTCAGGGTGCTGACGTGGCGGTGGGGTCTGCGTCAGTGGGCTTGGGCTTCTTTTCTGCCGGTTCAAGATGCAGCTGCTCAGGTGCCCGGTTCACGCCTTTTTAGGCCGATTTTTGGACTTTTTCTTCTGGTTCCTGAAACTTCAGATCAATGGGCTTTTGCTACCAAAATTTGGTGGAAATTGGAGGTCCGGAAGATGGTGACCCGGTGGAATATTTGCTGCAAGTTGTATGGAGCTTCCAGTGGCCGATTCGGTAGGTTTCCGGCCGGTTCTTGGGGTGGGGCCGCCGGTTCTGGACTCCTGTGGTCGAGTTCTTCAATGTGTGAGGTGGAGGTAGAAAAGGGTTCAAGGTTTTTAGCTTCTTGAATCAGGGTTTGACTATTTGTTTCAGGGTTAGGGCTTCGTGTTGATAACGTGTTGTAGGAAAACGAGAATTGAGAGGAATTCGCTGTGTATTCTCATTGATAATAGGGGCCTCTTTATATAGAGGATTACAATGCATAGTATCTCAATCATACAAGGAAAGTAATTGTACATTAAATAGGAATCTAAATCCTTTTAATTTAACCCTATTACCACTAGAGCAAGTAACATAGAGTTTGGGCCAAACACAAATTAGGGTTTAGTTGAACAATCCTAATGTTAAAGCTAAACTCGAGGGATTATCGAATGAGGCTTGATTTTCTCTAAACAAACTATCACAAGACTTAGAACCACATATCTATAGACAATATGATCTATATGTTGATAGAGAGACCAAAACAAAGTAGAACCGCATATCTATCCTTATCCCAATCCACTCGTTCTGATGCCGGTGCGATTTGAATCCTTACCTAATTAATTGCCGACGACTCACCGGTAGACCGTGATTAATCTTATGATTAAATTCGATAGACTATCGAACAAACTATTACAGGACAAAAGGAGACCAAAACGAGAAAGTAGAACCACATATCTATAAGCAAGATCATCCCATCAACATCGGCGACAAAATTTCCTTGCTTGAAATGAAGATGGAAATTGTGGTTGATGATTATTAAATTTGAAGGACTCCAAATTCAAATTTAAAACTCACGAAATTGCTGTAAAGTGTTCGCCAGATGCTCCACTAGTTTTGATGAACAACTAGTATATGCAATGCCCGAGGACATCCCTGTCCCAATATATCCCATCTCCTTTGAAACTACTCTTGCTGATTATTTATTTAATTCTTGTGGTTTAAAATGTCAGTCAACGTCAGCCCAAAACAAGATAAAGAAAATAAAAAAGAATGTAAGTCAATGCGCCGGTATAACTAGCTATCTCTGTTTAATCATTTCCATACCTATCCAGCAAAGAAATTTTATTACGTAGCCAAACCACATTATGGGATTGTCATCCCGGCAGTGCTCGTCTAATGTCCCCACTATTGGTCTGCTTTCAAAAATTTTAGTTCTATTGTTGTTTCATGTTCTTGTGGCTAGCTCCTTATACTCCAGGCAGCAGCAGCCATCTACTTGCCATGCTGAGGACAGCGCTGCCTTGCTGCAATTTAAGCAAAGCTTTATTATCGATCCATGTGTTTCTAAAGATGATGGTTCATATCCAAAGGTCTCATCATGGAAGGCAGTTGAAGGAGATCAAAATAGCAATTGCTGCTCATGGGACGGGGTCGAGTGTGATGACGACACTGGTCATGTGATTGGGCTTGATCTTAGTAGCAGTTGTCTCTACGGCTCCATCAACTCCAGCAACAGCCTCTTTCGCCTTGTTCATCTCCGGAGGCTGAATCTTGCTGACAACAACTTTAATTACTCTCAAATTCCTACAACAATTAGGAGTCTTCCGAGGCTCAGGTATCTCAACCTTTCCTTCTCTCTGTTTTCTGGCCATGTCCCATCTGAAATTTCACAATTGTCCAAATTGTCGTCCCTTGATCTGTCTCGCAATCTTGATCCACTTTCTTCTGAGGGACTGTTGAAGCTTAAGGTACCCAATCTGGCAAGTCTAGTTCAAAACTTAACTCGTCTTGAAAAGCTTCATCTCAGTCACATTAACATATCTTCCACAATTCCTGATTCATTGGTCAATTTGTCATTTTTGTCATCCCTCGCTCTGAGGAATTGTGACTTGTATGGCGAATTCCCAATACGAATTTTCAAGTTACAATACTTGACATTTCTTAATGTAGGGTCAAACCAAGAGCTTTCTGGTTATTTGCCTGATTTTAATGGTAGTAGTCCTCTCACGTCACTGTTACTATATGAAACTAATTTTTCCAGAAACCTTCCTTCATCGATCGGAAATCTTGACGGATTGACACAGTTGAATTTGGATGAATGCAAATTCTCAGGTCCAATTCCTGCTTCACTAGCAAACCTTACCCAACTCGGTCATTTGTCACTTGGAATGAATGATTTTGTTGGCGGTCCTTTGTCTTGGCTTGGTAAGCAAACAAAACTTTCCGTTCTTGACCTTGACAGCATCAATCTGAGCGGTTGCATCCCGTCTTCTCTTTGCAACCTCACACAGCTCACTTATCTTAGTCTTCAGCGTAACGAACTTAGTGGTCCAATCCCATCTTTGTTAGGTAACCTTAGCAGACTAATGGACTTAGAACTTGAAGAAAACAGTTTGAACGGTCCAATTCCCGAGTCATTGTTCAATCTTCCGGACGTCTACCAGGTTAATCTATTTGCAAATGACCTTCACGGTAAATTTGACATTTGTAAGCTACAAAGTTCCATAGCAATGCTCCAACTAGGTGAGAACAAACTAGAAGTGTCTCAATGTAAAGTTACGAATACAACCCTGCTTCCAAAGTTAGAGTTTCTAGGATTGTCTTTCTGCAACATAAAAGAGTTTCCAGATTTCCTAATGCATCAACAAAGCTTGATATGGTTGGACCTTCTTGCAAATAAATTGCATGGCCAAATACCCAAATGGATGTGGAATACAAGCACACAAAGTTTGGAGTTCCTAGACCTTAGGGATAACTTCCTTTCGGGGTTTGGCCAACCAAATGTCGTCCTTCCTTGGGTTAACCTACAAGTTTTATTTGTCATGAATAATTTGCTAGGTGGATCACCACCCATACCTCCACAGAACATCATCTACTATCAACTTCATGAGAACAAACTTACTGGGGAAGTTTCACCATTGATGTGCAATCTAAGTACTCTTCAGTACTTTGATTTGTCAAATAACATGTTGAGTGGCACCATCCCACCGTGTCTTGGTAACTTCAGTGATGATCTACAAGTTTTAAATCTCCGAAACAACTCTTTTCACGGCATTCTTCCTCAAACATACAGCAACACAAGTAGCATGGAGATGCTTGATGTCAGTTATAACCAATTGCATGGGAAAATACCAAGGTCACTGGTGAATTGTGTGATGCTTGAGTCTCTTGTTCTTTCAGTGAATAAATTCAGTGACGTTTTCCCTTTTTGGTTGGGGAGTCTCTCGAAATTAAAACTCTTGGCGATGCACCACAATGAGTTCTATGGTGTGATTGAGACTACCAAAGAAAATCTCCATTTTTCTGAGTTGCGCATTCTTGACCTGTCTTGCAATAATTTCACAGGTGAGTTTCCCTCTGAATACGTCTTTTCTAGTAATGCCATGAGAGGTATAGTTCTGAGCCAACCCACATATATGGAGGCAACCTCAGATCTCAATATCCCTCGTGCACCTACATTTGGGTATAGTTTCAAAGTCACAATCTCAAACAAAGGTGTCGAGAGATACTACCCGAGGATTCAAGATGACCTTGGGGTGATTGATATCTCAAGCAATAATTTCCAAGGGAAGATTCCAGAATTCATTGGGAACTTGAAAGGGCTTCGCTTTCTCAACATTTCCAATAACATCTTCAACGGCATCATCCCATCATTCTTGGAAAATTTGACATTGCTTGAAGCGTTGGACCTTTCACAGAACCAGCTCTCAGGAGAGATTCCTCAGCAACTAGTTCAGCTTACGTCTCTTGCGAATTTTAATGTATCCTACAACAATCTCACAGGTTCTATACCGCAAGGGCGCCAATTTCATACATTCGAGAACACTTCATATGAGGGAAACCCAGAATTGTGTGGAGACCCTTTGACAAAGAGATGTGGGAACTCTATTGCCTCAGCTCAACTGCCACCTTCAAGCAGCATTGAAGAAAATGTTTCAGTCTCTTCTTCTGAACTTGACTGGAAATTTGTGTTAGCTGGATTGGGAAGTGGGTTGCTGGTGGGAGTGGTACTTGCAGATGTGGCGATTACACGGAGGCGTGAATTGTTTCTGGAGATAGTTGCGATGTTGATCAGACTAATGGAAAGGATCAAAAGGCAGAAGAGGTAGTAATCGGGAAGTCAAATATAAGGTTGTGCATTTGGTATTGTATGTTCTCTGTTTTTCTCTTTCCACTATAATCACCTAGCTCTTTGAATAAAAGTTTCGAAATGTTGCTGTATTCCTTATCATGAGTGCGTGATCTCTGTTGCCTATTTATAGATTTTGTTGGTTTATGCATGCATTTTGTTCTCGTAGAACGGAGGTCACGAGGTTCACAGTTCACTAGCTACTTCACTTAAAAGCGAGCACACGATGGAGTTTTAGCCAGTCATGCTTGCAGAAAGGAAAAAGAAATTCCACCAAATACATTTCTTGTTGATATCCTCTAATTCTCTATTTGTTATTTCAGAAGCATGACTTTGTGCCACCAATCTCACTAGGCTACATACCTCCTTTTATATAAAAAAGAAAAGAAAAGGAAAGTTAGAACCAAAAAGAGGGGTTGAAACCACTAAGAATAGTGGGGTGGTAGAAGGTCCCAGTCTGGAACCCCCAAGTATGGCTTTCAAATCTCCATGAGGCCTTGGTGGCCAACTAATGGGTGCTTAATGCCCCGTGGTGTTCGGAAAGGATTATTCCGGTTCTGTTGGGATACCCCCCGAAGGGTGTGTGTGTGTTGCTAACTTTCTAACGCTAACCTCCCCCAATAAAAAAAAAAGGGTTGAGAACTCTCTTTGTTTTTTTTTTTTCTTTTTGAAGGGAGAATTCTGCTTATTTTAGTTCAGAAGACAATTAGGGTGCAATCATATATGTGTTGAAGCATGACATTATGCCACTAATTTCACTAGGCTACACTCCTCCTCGAAATAACTAAATAAAATTAGGATGCAATCATTTATCTGTTGAAGTAACAATAAATATTTTCACTTGATAACGAGGATAATGAAAGTAACTTGATAGCTATTTAAGGAAAATATGATTTGCAGAGAGATTGATGAGAGAATTGTGTGTGTTCTATTATTGATAATAAGAGCCCTTTATTTAAGGATTTACAAAGTACATAATCTTGTCATACAAAGAAATAGAATCCCAATATAATTAGGAAATCTAGAACCTTCTCTCCTATTACAACTCTAGAACTAAACCCTAGTTTGAAGAGGCACACTCAATGTCGATATCCTTCAACACTCCCCTTTGTGCCCCTCAAACTTGGTGATGACGCTTTGATCGTTGCCTCGTTAAAAACTTTGTCAGGTAACAAAAATCCTGTGGGACAAAAATAACCCTGGTCGAAGGACAAAAAGAGCACAACACGTCCTTCACTTTTCGAGATTGATCATGTAGACATCATTCCTCCCCCTCATTGCTACAATCATGGGAGTTCGGATAATTTTCTTAATCCGAGCCTCTTCACATGTTTCTCAAAGGTGGATTTAGGTAACGACTTAGTGAATAAGTCTGCTACATTATCCTCTGATCGGATTTGATTCGCTTCAATCTTTAGAGTGATTAATGTTGTTGCTGATTGTAAAAGAACTTAGGCGATATATGCTTGGTGTTGTTGCCCTTGATGAAACCTAATTTCATTTGCTCAATTCATAAATTCATGTAGGTTCATCTGTGGTAGACTTCAAACCACAAGCTCCTCGAATTTGTCTAATTACAGACCTTAGCCATAGGCATTCACGCACGGCTTTATGTAGAGCAATAATCTCTGCATGATTTGAGGAAGTAGCAACAAGGTTCTACTTTGTAGACCTCCAAGATATCGCAGTGCTTCCCATGGTAAAGACATAACCGGTCTGGGAACGACATTTGTGAGGGTCAGAGAGATACCCTACATCAGCAAAATCCATCAAAACATCATCATCGTTTTGATGTAAGGGAGGAGGATGGGTGGCCAGCGGTTTTTTTTTATCACAGCGTCTTGGACGATGCCACTTGGGCTAATGAGATCTGTTCTCATTCTTCCGTCATTCTTTTCTCTTTGCAGGGATAGAACAAGCACATATCTATCGTACATTTTAAGTAACGAAATATTGTCTTTATACCAATCCAATGGCGTTGTATTGGCGCAGGGCTACATCTAGCCAACAAGTTCATAACAAACGAGGTGTCCAGCCTTGTATTGTGTTAAGTACAATAATGCGTCTATTGCACTTATGTCTTCTGCCAATTAAAACGTCTTCGTCATCATCCCTGGGACGAAACGTATCCCTTTTAGGGTCAAGAATACGGACGACCATGGGAGTGCATCTTTGACTTTATCAAAATGCAAAGCATTTATTGACACGGTATACAAGTTATAAATCTAGACAAAACCGTGTTCCTCCAAGGTCCTTCATCTCAAACTTGGATTTCAGGTGTTCAGCGGTTTCCCTTAACTCAAGGATTCCAATTATGTTTATCAACATAAACCGTGACAATTGCAAATCCAGAACTTGTCATGAAAATGTAAGGGCATAGTTCATCATATCCCTTCCCAATCAAGTAGTCACTTTAGTGAGCGTTTCACCCTCATTGCAAACGTGCTCCGTGGTCAAGAGCCACTTGATTTGGGTAAATGAAGTACACAAGACCCTTCATTATATTCCATATCTAGATCTCCATAGAGATACATAGTGACCACATTCGTAAGCTGCATGTTTAGCTATTCGGAAACTACCAAACTAACAAGATAGTGGAGTGCAATGACATCGATTACAAGAGAATATGTCTTCTCATAGTCGATTCTAGGGCGTTTTGTGAGAAGCCTTGCTCCATAAGCCGAGATTATCATCTCTTTTTCTCATCGCGCTATCTAACGAAGACCTATTAATGTCAACAGATTTTATGTTAGGAGGTTTTGGCACCTCAGGCCCGAAATCCTTCCTCTTCGTAAGTGAAATATCCAATTCAACTTGGATCGCATTTTTCCATTTAGGCCAATTTTCTCTATGTTGGCATTCTTCAACGGAGTAACGTTCGATGTCATTGGTCTCAATAATTCCACGTCTTCATGTACACTAGTGTAATTCGTAGAGATCTCTATATTCTCAGGAATTGGTTTTAACATTGAGGTGTCCCCCAATGATGTCTCTTGGACATAACCACAATCCAGAATATTATCATGAGACAGATTTTGAGTATCAATGATGAATGAATCAAGTTGTGCCAAACTAGCTCTCTTCCTAGGGCGAGAATCCATCGAACCTATGAGTCTCCTACGCTCTCTAGCAAAACCCATGGACTATGACGCCGTTATGCCACCTTTGTGGCGTCACCATACCACCATCCATGGTAGTGGTGTCGTACCCATCTCCTCCAGGTGGCACCATGTCCTCTTGTGGGGATATTAATCCTTGCAGACATGTTTGCAGCAGGTATATGTGATCTCGTCACTTTTTGGGGATCAAGATGAGATATAGTGGGGACAGACCAAGACAATTCCTGTCGTTTCAGTTGAACATATCACGTTCTATTCTCCCCTTAACGACGGGAAGACTGTCTCATCAAATTGACAATTCACAAATCCAGCGAAAAAGAGATCGCCTATCAAGGGTTCTACATAGCGGACTTATAGTTGGGGACTTATGTCCAACACAAATATATATATATATATATATATATATATGCATTCGTTGCAATGACTCATGTTGATGCGCTGTGGCGGCGTAATTGGCACATAAACCGCACATAAACCGCACATAAGTACGAGATATTAGGCTCGAACCCAGTCACCAACTATAACGTAAATAAAAGTTGACTGGCTGCTATGAGTTGTAGACGAATTAGCATAGCTGCATGCGATATTGCATAACCCAAGAGGAAATATTGGTGCGCATTACCAAAGTCCGGCCTACCATCGTAGTCTTTTAATGGTGGCTTTTCCGCGAGACCAATTGAGTGTGTGCATGGGAATATGATACTTGATATCAATACCCAATGATATGCAATAGTCATCGAAAATTTTCGATGTAAACTCTCTAGCATTATCAAGTCAAATTGACTGAATGAGATGGTCTAGCTAGTGAGCTATAGCCATATGTTCTGGGCTAGGAGTTCATCATAAGCAGCATTACGAGTGGATGATAGGGCAACACGTGACCAGCGTGTCCGCACATTAACCAACACCATAAAACATATAAGCAGTCAGCAAGTTGGTTGAATTGATCCACGAAATCTCCTTGGATTTTATGTAAGAATGAAATTATTTCTTTAGTGTCCTTTGCATAGGATGGTCTTGATCCTAAAAAAAATAGGTTTTACAGAATGAAAGATTGGCCTTATAATCAACCAATGAAGGTTTTGGTTGAGCAACAATGTCACAATTTACTTTGAGAAGTATAGAGAGGAGCCAAGTCTCCATACATGGCGTCAAAGCCATGATTTTACCGCAGGGGGATCACGGTGCTGGCGTTGGCCGGCCGGTGGTGCATGGCGGTAGCGCCTCAAGGCACGACTGAGGTGCAATTTCCTCTTTGAATCGACTTTTGATTCTCACTTCTCTTCATTCTGAAGAAGAGATGTCCGTGTGATGTCTTTAATATCACGAATCATCATATCATGACCTGGGTGTCCCAAACAGTCGTGTCAAAACCTATATGTGTCAGAATCCCATAAGTCATCTCTCATGACATGGTTGGATTCAATGACACGAATAGTGGTTGCATACAACCCACTAGAGCGACACATAAGTTTCTCTAATACTCGTTTATGTCCATAGTCATTAGAGGTAATGCAAAGGAACTCTTGTCCATTCTCATAATGTGTTTCCACACAAAAACCATTGGCTTTTATATCTTTCAAATAAAGTTTGAATTAAGGTATGTCCAAGACATTAAGTAAAAGAATCGACACTTTATTAATAGCCAATGATTACATCAAAGTTTCTTAACCAAAGTTTAATCCAAAATAAAAATCAAACTTAGACAAATTGTAGTCACTCAATCCTTTTGGTAACTCCAATCAAATATGACCAGGGAAGTAGAAAGAGATGTCGGTGGAGCTAGGCTCTCTTAAGTACCACTAATCTCAATCACTTTCCTAGACATCATACTTCATTGGATGCGCCACTTGAGAAAGAGTTAATACAAAATTGTCATTTATTGATTAAGGCATAATTGCATTACATAATTCTTGGAAAAATAAAAGACTATTCAAAATAAAAATATGTAGCATTTTGTCTTCATCGCCAGATTTAAAGTCTTTTTGAACTTGATGTCTTGATCACAATGATGCGGCTACCTTCTCAGGTACATTGCAAATTCGGGTCCAATATTGTTCAGACGTTCCATATCAGAAATAGACACCATAAAGAGGATTCTCCCTTGATTGAGGCGCATTGGCGTAATTTGCATGGTCCCTAGGACCGGTGGCGTTGGAAAGTGATGACCATGGCCAACGTTGGCTCCATGGTTTCCAACCCTTCTTCCTTCAAAATCACGGCTCCTACGGTAGTGTGATTGTCGCCTTGGGCGATTACCTTCTCGAGCATTTCGATCGTATGGATCATGACGTCGATGGCGACTTTCTCTAGGCATTAGACGATGCTCTTGATGGCCATCTTAAGGCCTATCAATTTCTCTGTTCATAGCTTCAATAAGTTGTTGAAAACTTGTGATCCGTCTTGCATTTACATGAGTCTAGAATAATTCTGAGGACCTTATAGCATAGACAGGGAAGGTATTGAGGGTTTTCGCAATCAATTGGTCTTCTTTGATTGTCTTTCCACAGAGACGCATCATTGATCTGATGCGAAGAGCTTCCAAATAAAATTGCATGACCCTGTCAAATTCAGAGAAGCGAAGATCATTCCATTCTGCTTCTATATTCAGAAGGATGGAGTCACGAACATTGCCATAACGTTCACGAAGCGCTTGCCAAAGCTTTATGGTTCTATCCTCATTTATGAACTCAAACTGGAGGTCACTATCCATGTGACGTTTCTTGAAGGTAAGTGCCCTGGAATTATCTTTCTCAGTTTGAGGATCTGAAGCTGTTTCTATAGGACAAAGCTCTTGGATTGTATGCAATAAATCTCGGGCAGTAAGATGGATCTCAATGTCAATGGCCAGTCTAAATACCCTTTGCCTACATAATCCAATGGAACAAAATCGAGTTTGTTCATGTTTGACATCTTGAAAAAGGGTGAAACAAGAACAAATTAGTTTCAGAGCTAAACTTCCACGAAAACTAAAATAATAAGATTTCCGAGCTATGCTACCAAGAAATCAATTTCCAAGAATATTTGGATTAGACCGAAACAATGATGTTTAATATGGTCACAATTTGATGTTTGCGGACGCTCTTAGTCCAAATATTATGAACACTTTTAGTTCATTGATTACGAACGCTCTTAGTTCGTTTAGCGTGAATCCCCACAATTTCGCTTATTAAATAATCGAACCCATGTTTGTATATGGCAAATCCTATAGCAAATAAAGAAATTTAAAAGAAAAGAAAGCAGGAACTTTAATCTTTAAAACTTACTTGTTGAAATTTGGAGCAGAATCGCTTCTAAATAGTTCCCACTTTGAATGCTTTACTGGTCTCAAAACGACTCCAATAGGGCTGAAATTTGGAGATCAAATAAAAGAGACAGATACTAACAACTTCGATTAAGGAAAGATTTTGATCTGATGTCCCAATCAAGATGTTTTGGGGGGGGTGAAAACAGGCTGACCTGCACAGGAAGGAGCGTGTTGCTGTGGTGCAGGGGCAGCAGGCGTGCAACGATGCTGCAGGGGCAGTAGGTGGCACACGGGTGCTCAAGGGCTGCAGGGGCAACATACGGTATGGCTAGCTAGGGCTAGGAGCTTACGGCAGTTGGTATTCGCCGAAACAGGAAAAACTGGGCAAAAAGTCTTTTCTGTAGGTTTTTCTGCAGGAGGACCAGTTGGTTTGACGGCTGGTTCGGGGCTTTTGGACCAGTTCTTGGTGTTCCTCTTTAGGTTCCTGAATTCTAGGATAGAGATGGTGCTGCTGACAAAATTTTGTGGCAATTGGGTGTCCGGAAGGTGGTGAACCGGTGGAGAGATCGCAACGGATGGTTTGTGGCTTCCGGCATCCGGTTCGGTAAGTTTTTGGCCTGTTTTGGTTGTGTTGCCGCAGGTTCCGGACTCCTTAGGCTACTAATTGGGAGGTGGAGGCAACTAGGGTTTGAGGGTTTCGACTTGTTTTAGGGTTTTGGTTATTTGTTACAGGGTTAGGGCTCGTGCTGATAACGTGTTTAAGGAAAATATGATTTGCAGAGAGATTGATGAGAGAATTGTGTATGTTCTATTATTGATAATAGGAGTCTTTTATATAGGAATTTACAAAGTACATAATCTTGTCAAACAAGGAAATAGAATCCGAATATAATTAGGAAATCTAGAACCTTCTCTCCTATTACAACTCTAGAACTAAACTCTAGTTTGAAGAGACACACTCAATGTCGATATCCTTCAACAATAGTGGCATTTTTGGCCGGTGATAGAGATGATGCCAATCCAAACAAACCAATGACTTGTTCCACAAACATTGTAGAGCAAAGGCAGTAATTTAGTTAGGGATCGGCCTTCATAGAGATTCCCATCAAATTGACTTGGAGTCGGGACATGTTGTTTCTAGAATGGCATCACTTCATTCTTAAATTTATTTGATCTCACGCTATTTTATACGTTGCAGGACTTAAATTCTCCCAACTCATCTCAACTTATTAGTTAATTGCATGAAGTCATCAAAGAGGAAAATCCAATCTACAAGATAAATGAATAAGCTTGGTCAGAGCCTTATGCTGGGGTTTAATTAATAAAAGGGTTTAGGATTTAGAAACTCTTGGCACCTTGTTTATTTTTTTTAGGGGCCGTGACCACTTACCCAATTTTAGCCCAAAAAATTGCCCACTTACTCCACCAAGAGTTTTTTAACCCCATTTACCCGATCTAACAGTGTTTGACAGTATTGCCCTCATTTTAATTAACAAATTACACTCATATCTCTCTCTTCTCCCCCTCATCGATTTCTCTCTCTCTCTTTCTCTAACCTCGTCTCAGGCTCTCTTTCTCTCTCTCGCTCTCTAAGCCACCACGCCTACCACTCCACCGTCAATGACTGCCTTCACTGCCTCCGCTCTGTCCCACCGTCGGACCACCGTCGGATGACGCTATCCAACTCCACGATCCCAACCCCTCTGGGCTTCGCCAGTTTTGTTCGTCAGATATCCTGGAAGTTCTCCACGCCGGAATCGGGTCTGGACTTCGTTTGCTGGTCTCAGACGACGTCAAAACTGTGGTCTATTGGGGGGCAATAGACAGATTATTGCCCCCAAATAATTTCTTAACTGTGGTTAATTAATCACTAAAATTAGAGTTTTGACAAGTCTTATGTTGTTTTAAGTTTATTAATGTACAATAATCTTTCAATGATAGAAACTGGTGATTTTTGGGGTGGTCTATTGGGAGGCAATAGACAGATTATTGCCCCGCAATAATGTTTTAACTGTGGTTCATTTATTACAGGTCAGTTCAACAAAATGCTGCTAGATTCATTAACCAAAATAATTAGGTTTATTGGGGCGTCATAATATGATTATTGGGGGGGGGGGGGGGGGGGGGCAATAATATGATTATTGGGGGAAAATAAAATCAGACGCCGGAATCCGGTCACCAGTCCGGCAGTCGGATTCGGGATTCTGGTGACTTGTTGTCGGATTCCGGTCACTGGACGCCGGACTCGGTCACCGGTCGCCAGAGAACACGGCCGGCCACTGGTCACCGGACTATAGCAAGGTGGAGGATGACTTCTCTCTCTAAGTGAGAAAGAAGGAGAGGGCAAAAAAGTCCTAAAAATAAATAAAAAGAATAAAAAAGAATGAATTGGGTATTAGGGAAATAATCCCTTAGAGTCTTTTGGGTAAATGGGGTTAAAATACTGTTAGTGGAGCAAGTAGGCAATTTTTAAGCTGAAATTGGGTAAATGATCATTTCCCTTTTTTTTTTATTGTCCAACAAGGCCTCCCAAACTGAAACAACAACAAATAGCAAGGCCCACAAGGCCCAGACAAACATGAAAGAAACAGACTCTTGGCACTTAGAGTTTGTGGTCAATTTTTTCTCTAATATATTTTTCTCATTATTTGTTGAGGTATCTTTTGCAATGGAAAAAATTGCAATATATCAATTTTAGGTGATTGGATGACTTCACAAATTTTAGTGCTAAGTTTAAAGCAAATTTCGATAGATTATCGAATGGGGCTTCATGTTTGTAAGAAAATCTATCTTTTGACTGTTTTAGGGAATCAGAAATTGAGAAAAAATTGTTGTGTATTCTAATTGATAATAGGGGCCTCTTTATATAGAGGATTACAAGGTATAGAATCCGAACCATACAAGGAAAGGTAATCATACATTGAATAGGAATATCTAGATCCTTCTAAACCTTATTACCACTAGGTCAAGTAACCTAGAGTTGTCACTTTTGATGTAGCCTTACTTCACTTATTGAAGATAAGCAGTATTATCCTAAATGCTCGTAGGTTTATCTGTGGTAGCCTTCAAACCACAATTGTTCGAACATGTGTAATTATGGATCCAATCCATATACATTCATGAACCTCTTCGTAAAGAGCAATAATCTTTGTATGGTTCGAAGATATAGCGACTAAGGTCTGTTCTGTAGACCTCCAAGATATCACGGTCTTTTCCCATGGTGAACACTTCAGCAGATTTGGAATGACCTTTGTATGGGTCAGAGAGATACCCAACATCAGCAAAACCTTCCAAAACACATGTCGTTTTGGGATGGGGATAGTGGACGCAGGCCAGTGTTGGCGGCGTTCCTGGTGTGTGATGGGTCTGAATCCATCGTCTCTCTGTAGGGATATATAGAACAATCCCGTATCAATCATACATCTTAAGTATCGAAAGATATCTATTACACCAATCTAATAGCATCGCGTTGGCGTGAAGCTATATCTAGCTAACAAGTTCATGGCAAATGAGATGTCCGGTCTTGTGTATTGAGCTAAGTACAATAATGGGCCTATCGTACTTAAGTAAGACACTTCTATCTCTAGCACATCTTCGTCATCATCCTTTGGGCGAAGAATATCCTTTTTAGGATCAAGACTACGGACGATCATGGGGGTGCTTGAAGGCTTGACCTTGTCAAAATGCCTAAGCATCTATCGACACGATGTTCAAGTTCCAAACTGAGACATAATCGTGTTCTCCCAAAATCCTTCATCTCAAACTCGAATTTCAAGTGTTCAGTGGTTTCCCTTAACTTTTTAAGGGCTTCCAATGAAGATCATGTCCAACATGAACTGCAATAGAATTCGAAACTTGTTATGAAAACGTGTGGGCATATCCCTTCCCAATCAAGTAGTCACTTAGTGAGCATTTCCAATTCTTTGTAAAATGCGCTCTGTGGTCTAGAGCCACTTGACTTGGGTAAATGAAGTTCACCATGAACTTTCATGTATATTCCGTATCTAGATCCCTATAGAGATACGTAGTGACCACTTTCTTAAGCTGCATGATCAGTTATTTGGAAACTACTAAACTGATAGGGTTGTGGAGTGCAATGACATCCATTACGAGAGAATATATCTCCTCGTAGTCGATTCTAGGGCATTTTGTGAGAAGCCTTGTGCCATAAGGTTAGATTACCATCTCTTTTTCTCATCATGTTTTCTAACAAAGACCCAGTAGTCAATAGGTTTTATGTTAGGAGGTGTTGGCATCACTGGCTCCAAAACCTTCATCTTCGTTAGAGAATCTATCTTAACCTGGATCGTATCTTTCCATTTAGGCTAAATTTCTCTACATTGGCATTCATTCATCAACGGATGGTGGTTCGATATAATCGGACTCAACAAACTCATGCGTAATGGGAAACACGATTACGTTATCAATTATGATGGAGTTTCTATCCCACGTCTCATGTACACTAGTGTAACTTTCATAGAGCTTTATATTCTCAGGAATAGGTTCTGACGTTGAAGCATCCCCCAACGATAACCATAACCCGAAAGATTCTCATGAGGCGGATTTTGAGTCTCCATGATCAAAAGATTGGAATGTGCCAAAGTATCATTCGAACCCACGAGCGTCCTACGTATCCTAGCTGGGGCCATGGCCTGTAACGCCAAAGTTCCACTCTCTTGGCATTGGCCCCAAGCTTACCTCTGTGTAGGGTGGCGCTACGTTCTCTCGTAGGGATGTACTTCCTTGCAGGCATATTTACAGCAGATGTGTGATCTCTTCACTTTTGTAAGGATCGAGATGAGACATAGTGGGGACAGGCCATGACAATTCCTGTCGTTCCTGCTGAACATTCATTTTCTTATCTCCCCCTAACAACAGGAAGACTGTCTCATCAAATTGACATCCGCAAATCTAGGGGTAAAGAGATTGCCAAGTAAGGGCATTAAGTGGCGGACGATTGTTGGAGTCTCAAATCCAACTGAGTTGCCCATTCGTCTGTATGGACCTACTATAGAGCGTTGTGGAGGCGCAATTGGCACATAAAGGCACACTCAAATATGCGTAAGTACAATACTTGTACCCAGTCACTAGCTGTAACGCCGAGGTACATTGAGTGGCGGTGGGTCGTAGATGAATTAGCAAAGCTGCATGCAATATTGCATCACCCCAAGTGGATATAAGGAAATTAGTGCGCATTACCAATGTCCGTACTACCATCGTACTCGGTTCCGCGAGACCATTCACTACTAGAATTATGGCCCCAGACATCGGCCAAAAACCGATGAGAAACAAAAACCCGACCGATGTCTTTGTGGGTGATGAGAAAGATCTGGAAAATGCATACATCAGTTTTTAGCCGATGTCTAGTATTCGTGTAGACATCGGTTCCTAATTATAAATCGATGTAAATAGGTTTAAATGATAACAAACTTACATGTTTTACTATTGTTAAACCCACATTTTATTGTATTTAATGCTTAAAAAAATATAGATTACACAACACAAGTTTACGTTTTAACATCGTTATTGATTTAAGAACCGATGACTAATACTATTACAGACATCGGTTCCCATTTTGAAACTGATGTCTGGTACTCAGTAACATATCGTTTTCGACAAAAAATCGATGTCTGTATATTTTAGTAACATCGATTTCCATTTTGGAACTGATGTCTGGTACTCAGTAACATATCGTTTTCGACAAAAAATCGATGTCTGTATATTTTAGTAACATCGATTTCCATTTTGGAACTGATGTCTGGTACTCAGTAACATATCGTTTTCGACAAAAATCGATGTCTATATATTTCAGTAACATCGATTTTCATTTTGGAACTGATGTATCTGTATTACTAGACATCAGTTTTTATGGTTAAAACTGATTTCAACTTTATATCTAGAAATAATACTAGAAAGTACGTTCGCGCGATGCTGCGGGTTTAGGCGATAAGAGTAGTAATCACAATCTTATAATGTTTGCCGAATATGCTATCGTTTTACATATCATAAAAGCCTCCATTTCTGCCTTACAGATCACCAGCCTCTTCCACATTGTAAGTTGAATTAGATGCAAGAGAATACTTCTGTGTGGCTGAAAATTCCAGCCAGGCTCTTCCACATTGTAAGTTGAATTAGATGCAAGTGAATACTTCTGTATGGCTGAAAATTCCAGCATGACCAACCTATATATAATCTCCTCCAGTTTGGCTACAAGGGACGAATATACCACAGCCAACAATTCCATAGTCAAAGCTTTGTTTTCTTTTCTTCTTTCACGTTTTCTCTTCTCTTCGTGAAAAGTATCTACACAACTGCAAAATTCAAAATTCAAAAATCAATGATCAATGATCAATTCATCCTCATACTTTTACAAATTTAATTACATATATACATATCTAACTAAAGGGAGCAATTTATATCTTGCCTTGTACTAAAGAAAAAACTGTGGAAGCCACAGTTAAATTCAATTTATCTAACTTATGCTTTTGTAATGTGGAAGCTGTCGTCAACTTTTCTTGTGTCTGCATTCACAAACTGAAACAAACAAAACAAACGTGAGAGAATTTTTTGGATCAGCGCATTGAAATTCGATCTTAAACTCTTGCAGACTCGAAGTTAACATATATGCTATGAAGTATGTGAAAGATTAAACACAGAATATAAACACAATCAAGCTTTACTCCGCATACATGTATAGTTATATTCAAATGTTTATATTCAATAGTTATATCCAAGATCACCAACAAATAGTTTAGATACAGTTATGTTCAAATGTTTATAGTAGTTATGAAACATGTACATATTGGAGTTAATGGTCATGTACCTGGAGCAGCCATGGATCAGGAATAGATATAGTGCAAACGAGATCTTCTGCGAAGCTCTAAAGTCCAAGAGTCTCTCTATGGGGCAAGACGATGAAGACTTGTGTATTAGAGTTCACAGGGACCTCATTTATATAGAGGTGTCATCAACAGAGTTCTACCCATAAGAGAGACTCTGTTTTACTATGACTGATCCTCTATATCATCATCAGTATTTATCTCTTACTTGCCTATGTAGATAAGCAAATAACTAATCAAGTACTTATCAATATAAGATCTGATATTAATCTCAATATCGACACAAAAGTGGAACTCATCACAAACTCTTATAACTTAATCACCTAGTCACTGAACTAATCACAATCACTTAGATAAATGTCATTGAGTCCATACGTAAGTGTCTTACAGTATGAAGCGCTAATCTCAAGTTTTCATACATACTCACCTCTAATTTGATATCTATCCTTGTTGCATGCGCTTTGAGAGAACCATATTCAGAATGCCTTGATAAACTCCAATTATTTTTAATCTGTTTGAATGAAGTCCCAATTCCATGTAAAGAACAATGAAGAACATGCTTCTACAATTAAGTGCACATGTTTGAAGAGAGATATGACAGAGTTAAGAAGGACTTACACCACTGGGAAACTTTTCCAAGGAAAAGCCATCCATTCCAATTATGGCTTGCACTGGGGCACTGTAGTTGCTGTGATCATATGTGTCGATCCCAGCCTCATCTTTGCAAGGCAATTTCATGCATTGGCTCTTATAAATGGAGCAGGTTCGCTCGTAGTTATGGACATGACCAAACAGCGCCAGATCAACCTAGTTCAAATTTCAAATAGCATGTACATGTCAGCAAAAAATTTAAAATCCCATGTTTAAACCTAGAGAATCCAATAGAAAACCAGATTAGAAAAGAAAATGGAACCCATTGAGAAATGAAAGAGAAAACATTAACTATCTAGGGGAAGGTCTGGGATCTTACTTTGCTTGCCAGAAGTAATGGTTCAACTTTGTCAACGAATTTCTCATCAATACTCAGGAATCCAGGGGCAGATGTATACATTGGTCTATGCCTGCAATTTGAAAATATTAAAATATGCGTGAAGATCTGGTGACACTTTCAAGCAGTTATAAACTATTGATATTGATCAAATTATGCACAGTAGACAATTTCTGTGGTTTAAACTGTATGTCATGCACACGAACAAATCCGATGTGAATCAGAAACCAACGGTTGAAAGAACTGATTTATATTGTATGGTGTTCCTACAGAAAAATTACATAAACTTGAATAGTTTTGAAGCATTTAAGTACTTACCCCATAAATATCAACCAAGGAGTTTTAGATCGACCAACTGAAGCCATGTCCTTTTTCATCCATTGATACTGCAAGAGCATATAAAAAAACATCAAATGCAAATGGAAGTGCAGTGCACATCTGTAGAATACTATAGACCAGTGCTTAATCATCTTTACCTGCTCAGAATTTTTGGTCCAGTCATGCTCTATTGAAATCATCGTGATGTGGACGCTTCCTTGTTCTATGGAATACCATGGTTTATCCTTTGCTGGGGTTGGCATTGGAATATAATGCTGGACAGAAGAATCACGAGGAGCCTTTCCCATGTCGCCAAATGCAAGAAATTTGAGTTCATCAGATCCTCCCACAAGGGGAGTGTGGAATTGGATTCGATCACTCCAACCAACTGAATCACTGCATTTTTTTTTTCAACCCCCAAATAAGAATCAATCTGTCTTCTTTTTCCAGTTATCAAACAAGCCTAATTCAATGTAAACTCACCACTCAAAACAATATCTCTGAGAACAGTGTTTCACACACATCAAAAGGGTGGTTCAAAATATTGAAACAGAAACTAAAAATGAATGAAGCTAAGTATATACGATTCAATCACCAAAACCTCATCCACATCTTAAACTGAAACACACCATACATACAGAAATAAGAAAAGATACCAAATTAAAATGGTACTTCTAATCCACTTCACTAAAGAACCCTAGAAACCAACTTTCTGCTCAAAAATTTCAAATACACGAATCAAAAACAAGCTCTAATAAACCAAAATGAAAGCTTTCCCAGTGAACTTCTATATATACATCAAATTCCAACTAATCCGAACACAACTGTACATTCAAAACCCAGATCCAAATCAAAATAAGCTTCAGAAAATATAGGTACTCACTAGAGTTGGAGTAACAGTCTTGCAAATGGGCATCGTGGCCTCCATTTCTCCAAACCAAAGAGACCTAAGTAAACCCAGTCAATTCAAATCAAACAAAGAACAATATTAAAATCACTAACCATCACAAACAAGTGAATTCTTAGATCTTAAAGAAAATCTTTCAGAGACTCTGAAAAGAAATAAAAATCAGAAGAGACGGGGAGAGAGCAGGAAGAACCGGGAATCTGCAAACCTAGAAACAAAGAACAAAGTGTGTATGAGTGAGTACCTGATGCTGGTTGCACCGTCCTAATTGCGGTTGTGTTCGGTTCCTCCGTCGCTGGCATTTGGTGCTCGAAGTAGCACTAATCAGGAAGGATAAACTCCTTGGAGGCAGGTTGGACTAGTTGGGCTTCGGATCTCTGAGCAACAACGTGGTGGCGTTGGAAGAGAAGCACTGGCAGAGGCGATGGCGCCGGTGAGGGGACGGAGGCAGTAGTTCAATGAGGGAGAGACAGTAGCCTTGGAAAGAGAGCAGGAGAGGGAGGAGAGCGCTAGGGTTTCAGAGAAGAGCGAGAGAGAAAGAGCTGAACGCAGAGAACGAGCTCAGGTTGGAGAAGGAGCTAAGGTCGGGGACGCGAATGAGGCAGTCAGAGACTCAGAGTGAGAGTCTATCGATTAAGGTTCGAAAGTTTTTAGATAAAGTGACTAACTGTGGGGGGAATGAAATTTTAAGTCCCGCGTTTCTCAAATTTTTCAACTTAGTCCCTCCGCGTTTTTGTAAATTTTCCGTACGAAACTTTTCTCATCGTTTTCTTTGGTGACTGATGTCCATAATAATAATAGAAATCGGTTTCTTCACAAACTGATGTTAACATGATTTTTAACATCAGGTGCAATCCTGACCGATTTAATAGTGGTGATGTCTAATGACATTATTCTAGTAGTGATTTGGGTGTGTACATGGGAATATGATGTCCAACATTAGTCCCATTGCAATAACTATCAAAAGTCTTCGATGTAAACTCTCTAGCAATGTCAAATCCAATTGACTGAATAGGATGATCCGGGGAGTGAGCCCATTGTTATATGATATGTGCTAGGAGTCTAGTATAAGCAGCATTACAGGTGGACAATGGCACAACACGTGATCAGCATGTTGGCGTGTCAACCAACATTATGAGATATTTAAAAGTCCGCAAGTTGGTTGAACTAGTCTACAGAATCCCCACGGATTCTTTGTAAGAACATAATAAGTATTTTCATATCCTTCACATAGGACGGTCTCAGTTCTAATTTTCCTAAGGAACGGGCTTTGTAAAACGAGCGAGAGGCTTTAAAAGCAACCAATGAGAGTTTTGGTTAGGCCTGAGCATCTGATATGCTATTTGAAGCAAGTTGGTGATTGCAGCATCACTTGGGGCGCCATCACCATGATGGATAGGGACTGTGCCAGCCCTAGGCTGGTGGTGGACGGAGGCGGTGCCCTAGGCAGCAGTATCGATCACACTTAGTTCAGGAATCAACTTTTGATTCATGCTTCATTTTGCTCGAGATAATTGATGTCCATGTGAAGTCTTGAGTAGACAGACCATCATATCACTACTAGGATGACTTATCATGTCGTGACAAAGCCAATATGTGTCTAAATCCAGGAGATCTTCTCTCATTTTATTGGATTTAATAGCTCGAATAGTGACATAGAGTCCACTAGAGAGACACATAAACTTCTCTAAGATGCATTTTTGTTCGCAATCATTAGAGATATTGCAAAGGAACTCATTTCCGTTCTCTACATATGTTTTCGCATGGAATCCATTGGCTATTCATAGGTACGATTTGGAGCGTAGAGTTTCTGTGACAGTAATCAAGGTGCCATTTGGCAAGGAGAACTTGGGCTATTCCATGTCCTTGAATTAATACTGATGGCCCAGCCATCGTAGTCACAAAGTCATATGCTCAGAATCAAAATGGAGACATAATGAAAAGAACTCATAATTTTATTCATAAGCCAACAGAGTTACATCATTGTCTCTTTGAACAAAGAAAATTTAATCCAAAATGCTAGCTAATGCAAAACAATGTTAGTCGTCTAACTTCTTTCGGTAATTCCAAAATTAATGTGACCAGGTGACTAAAGAGATGTCGGTGGAGCAAAGCTCGCTTAAATACCACTAATCTCATAACCTTCCTAGACATCACACTTACTTTGGATGAGCCTACTTTCAAAAAAGACTCAACCATTGGCATCTACTACAAAAATATATAGCAATTACCTATTACATCTCTTGGAAAAATAAAGACTTAAACAGAATAGACGATCTATTGATCCCAGCCAAACTTGTAGTCTTGATCATCATCTTGATCTTCTTGTTCCACATCGTGAGCTTCTCTTGCTTCAAAATATGCTTTGTAGGAGGTGACAATTTCTTCACTAGCTCTACAAATTTGTGCCCAAAGACCGAATACTCCACATCAAGAACATACATCTCTTTGCTCAGACTTCATTGATTGAGGCGCTTTGAAAGTGTCATTTAGATGGCTCTCAGTGTTGGTGGAGCCACCAACATGGCCAGAGGCGTTGCCTCCCTCTCTCTTTCCACGTTGGCCTCTTTGGTTTCGTGTTCGCCTATTTTGGCGGTTACCTTCCCAAGTAGAGCTATAATAAGGACTAGAACGTCCAGAAGTATCCCTAAGGTTAAGGTTTCGCTCTTGGAGCCTTCTCTTGGGGGCACAACTATAATTGGATTCCGGAATATGCTCTATTTCTACGAATCTCGAATTATAGTTCTTCACAAGGATGTTGTCATGCTTTTCAGCGACATTCATAGCTCCAATAAGCTCATGAAACCTTGTGATATGTCATGCGGTAACATCGATTCGATATTTCTTAGCAACCATAAATGCAGATACGAGGAAGGTAGAAAGAGTCTTCTCAATCAACATCGCATCTGTGATATCTTTTCCACAGAATTCCATTAAGGATTTAATGTGATGTGCTTCCGAGTTGTAGTAAAGAACTGACTTGAAATCACAGAAGCGGAGGCTATGTCATCTCACTTCTAGGTCAGGAAGCAGGGAGTCACGGACATTGCCAAATCTTTCTTTAAGTGAGACCCACAGCCTTCTGGGGTCTTCTTCATTCATACACTCATACTGGAGCGAATCATCCATATGACGAGTCATTAGGATGATGGCTTTCGCCTTATTTACCTCTAAGGCTGCTCTATTTGCTTCCAAAGTTTGAGCTTGCTCAATAGTTAGCACGTCCTGATTAGCCTCGAGAATCATATCCAGGATTCCATCGGCCTTGAGATGCTGGCGGACATCACGAACCCACCTGTGATATCCAGAGCCAGTTGTTCCCAACGGAGAAAAGTCCAATTTGTTCAGGTTACTCATCCTGAAAGAGAACAAAAAATTAGGGTTAGTTTCGGAGCGTAAAGGGCTACCACGAAAACATATAAAATTTCTAAGCGTAGTCGCTTCCAAGAAATTAGGAATTTACGAGCTTAGTCGCTTCCAAGAAATTCAATTCCAAGAGGGGTTGGATTAGATCGAAAAAATGATGTAAGTGATCGATCATAAATTCTCTACAAACTCTAAGTTTGGAGATGTCAACAAGCTCTAAGCTTGAAGTAAGCACGAACCCCCACAGTTCAGCTTAATTTGGTCTCCCATATGATGAAGAAAGGGAGGTAGAAGAAGGGAGGTTGCAAGTCCCAGAAAAAGAAGAGAAATTGAATTTAAAAACTCTAAAAAAACGGGAACGTTTAGTAAAAAATACCTTGAAATAGGTCGTCGGAAAATTTGGTGGGAAAAAGTGGTCGGAAAAGTCGCAAGAAAGTGGCCGGAAAAGTCTCCGTTGGTCTTTTACCAACCGGCTTTGACTGATGACCTGGCAGTGGGGTCTAGTATTGACGTGGCTTGCGTTAGTGGGCCGCCGCTTGGGCTGCCTCCTCCCTCTTTTTTTTTTCCTTCTTTTCTTCTCTTTTCTACTGGTTTTCGACATAAAGTTTAGTCGGCCGGTTCACCCACTTTTAGGTCGGTTTTTGTGCTTTTTCTTCCAGTTCCAGAATCGTTAGATTGAGAGGTGTCTGCTGACAAAATTTTGTTGAAATTGGATGCCCGAAAGATGGTGAACCGGTGGAATATTTGCTGCGGGTGGTATGGAGCTTCCGGTGGCCGGTTCAGTAGGTTTTCGGCCGGTTCTTCGGGTGGCGCTGCCGGTTTTGGACTCCTGGGATCGAGTGCTTCAAGGTGTGAGGTGGAGGCAGAAAAGGCTTCAAGGTTTTGTATTCGGATTCAAGGTTTTTAGCTTCTTGAATTAATGTTTGGCTATTTGTTTTAAGGTTAGGGCTTCGTGCTGATAAAGTGTTTTAGGGAATCAGAAATTGAGAGAAAATTGTTGTATTCTCATTGATAATAAGGGTCTCTTTATATAGAAGATTACAAGGTATAGAATCCGAACCATATAAGGAAATGTAATCATACATTGAATAGGAATATCTAGATCCTTCTAAACTCTATTACCACTAGGTCAAGTAACCTAGAGTTTGAGACAGACACACAAATAAAGATTTACTTGAAATATTATCTTTATGATAGAGAGACCAAAACGAGGAAGTAGAACCACATATCTTTTGGCAATACTATCTTTTTGATAGAAAAACCAAAGCAAAGTAGAACCACATACATATCCCTATCCTAATCTACTCCTTCCTGATGTCAATGAAACTTAAATCTATGACTTTCATGATATTAATTAGGCTATCTAATTAATTGGCGAAGATTTACCGCTACACCGTGATTAATGTTTCAGACAATTGAACAAACTAACTACAACAGGACAAAAGGAGAAAGTAGATTCACATATCTATTAGAAAGATCAAACCATCAGCATCAGCGATTAAATTTCATTGCAAATTGCAATGAAGGTGGAAATTGTGGTTGATGATTATTAAATTCGATGGACTCCGAATTTAGTGCTCATAAAGGAGCACCGAAGGCAACTTGTACCGTAGAATATATGGCCGTTTAGTACATCACCGTTACTTTTGACTTTCCAAAAATAATTGATACAAGATTCAATGATCACTGTCCACCTTAAAATCTACTTCATCATTAAAGCATCTACGTTGGAGACCTTCTCCCTCCCTCTCAGGATTTCTTAATATTGCTTCTTTTGAGTAGTGTATCAATTACTGCATATTTTGTTGAAGATGTCGGTTCACAGTCATATGATCTGCGATTTTGTGGTGTTTCTTTGCAGAGTGACAAGTTCTGAATAAAAACTTTCCAAGGCATGAAGTATGAATATTTCAAACATAAAAAAGAAATAGAAAATAATCAATGATTCATTTCTTAAAATGATTTACATAGCATACTTATTACTTAATTAGGTGACAGTACTGTAAGTCAACTACAAGCTAGTTTAAGACCAGAGAGAGCTATATGGATTTGCAGAACATTTCTTTGTATAATTTTGTGTGAGTGAGATAACAAATACTAGGTACTATACCTGCAGTAAACGATTTGGCTATATAATGAACAAGCTATGGCACTACTACAAAAAAACCATTTAAGGATGTTCAAAAAACGTCTTTGAAGACTTTAGATGACAAGCAAAAAAAGCGTCATCTATCAAGGAGTCATTGTAAGTCACTTACAAGGACGTTCGAAAAACGTCCTTAAATACCTATAAGGACGTTAGAAAAGTGTCCTCTAATCTAAAAAAAAACGTCCTCTAATGTTTTATAGGACACTGAAAAAGTGTCCTTAAATCTAAAAAAAAATGTCATCTTATATATACAAGGACGCTGAAAAAAGGTCCTCAAATCTAAAAAAAAATGTCATTGTAACTATTATAGAACACAAAAAAAAAAGTCCCGGTATGAACAAAAAGTGTCCTTGAAAAGAAAAGAGGACATTTACTGATCTGTTACTCCTCATAACAATTAAACTAAACTGCAATTAAAACAAACTGAATAAATCCTGATTACATGTTGATATCCTATGTGATCTTAGATGACAGTAGAGGCACAAAAACTTGGTTTCATCATCTCCAATATCTTCATCCACTACCTGATAGATATAACAAAAAGCCAAGCATTTAACAGAAATCATAGGGCCAAGTTCACATCTCAAATCTGCTGCTACAATACAATACAGAAGATAAAAATAGAATGCAAAGCTTTAATTTGTGAAGATATTAGTGGATAAGGTGGCTCACCTTTGAGACAGTTTCAAGAAACATGACAGGGAACAATTACCTGCACTGAAAGGATTTTCAATAGTCAAAACAATAAGAGATGATGATGGTAAAACTTGAAGTAGATTGCAATTATTCACAAACAAAAGTTCTTAGTTAGCATATATGGTTCATGTTAGTAAACAAACAAAAACAAGACAAAAGACTCAAATGGACTAAACACAAACAAAAACCTAAACTGAAACTGCAAAAATAATTCACTGCAATAAGCTCCTTAAGTTGTAGTCAATTACTTGGGGAAAAAAAATATGAAAAAGGAAACATGCATTGTAAGTCATTAAGTTTAACGCTTAGCTTACTGAAGAACAAGTTGACAGTGATAAGACCTACATAATGAGATATAATAGATACACATAATGAATCAGATTAAATAAGTTATACACATAATTATGCTCACATTTAACCCACAGCTTTGTACTCCACGATTAAAGAACTCTGAACATTATAAATAAGGTATATCAGCACAGAAAGAAACTCCTTGAGCCTGCTTCAATGACTCGATAATGCTTACATTATTGACCTCTAAACAGGAATGCCATTATTTCCTTAAGGCAACAATATGAAATCATAAAGCTAGATAACTTGTACTCATTGGAAATGCAGGCAGACATCCTTCTTTTTAGACAAAAGATAATTTAACAGCATTAGCCTAATAGCATTGATATATCGAAGTACTGGCACAGCTTTGAGACATTAAATCTCTAAGAGAAAGAATCAAAATCCACTTATTTGAATTCTCAAGTACATAGGAATGAACTGTCTAGTTTAAGAGAAACCAAACAAAGTTGGATACAAGCACAAACATTAGTAAATGCAAACAATTTATTAACATGTACAAGCACCAAGCTTAAAATCAGTAAATGCAAACAATTGTTTTCTGTAGTATATACAATCATCATATAAGCTTATAAGCATATACACGTGAATACAAAAAGATCAAATACAAAACCCAAATCATTGGACAAAAAGATGGTTGTGATAGTAGTTATCTAGAGGAGTGTTACCATTTCCAGGATTCCTGTCATTTCTGCTCTCATCCTTCATCTTGCCTTTAAGTCTTTCATCTAATTCGAGCTCTTTCTGCTAGATTCACCACCTTTCATTCACTTCCACAGCTTTATTTGCTGAACAACCAAAAGAGGATTAAAATTTATCTAAAAAGAGAACTGAACTTGATCTGAACAATACAACTATAAATTATTGGGTTGTCTACTACTTCCAACTTCAACTGTACTATACTGTAAAGCAATATATAGAACCTTGTATATACTAATGAAAAAACTATGTGCTCATATGCATCTCTAATAATAAAAGCTTGATTTAATTCAATTAAATGCAATAAACGGGCTACTTGTCTCAAGGCACTGGTATGGTATTTAAAATTGGACATTAAGGACAATGAAAGTACTGATATTGCAATAAGAACTAACTTGTTCAACACCAAGAACTAAGAAATAAGGGTATTATGTATATTGTTATGCTTGAAGTGCAGAAAACTTTGTAGCTTGAAGGCTTCACTATCCATCATGAATTAGTAGCTTACCTATTCAAGATGATTCATGTGCTGCAGCCAAGTCCGAAAATAATTATGTGTCCTTATCTGTCACAATTACAATAAATATGAGATATGGCTACAATTAGTGTTAATAACCCATCAACAATTTTTTGTATAAATGGTAATTTTGGTTAGTGAATACTTGACTTTCTAAGACAACATCGACCCCATTCCTAGCATGTTGCAGTTTCTGTAACATGGTATTAAGTGCAGATCCTACATCTCCTTCTTTGTACGCGGTTATCAAGTAGGTGGACATTTCTATTACTTGCTGCAACAATCATCAAATCTCATTAGTGGATTATTAATAGTGACGGTTCCTATAAAAGAAGGCACTTTTAAACTCACATGGTGGTAACACAACAATATCATCCATGACGCCTTTAAACCAATCAAAGAAACCTTTTACTCAGCTTTCACAATGAATTAGAGCTTGTTTGATAATTAAATGTGGCAAAAATGGAGGGGTAGAAAATAGCATGTTGAAACAGTATCCATAACACGACCACATGAAAGAATGGAACTGAAAATTTGTGCTCTCAAGAAGGTTAGAAAGAGAAGCTACAAAAACTGGAAGGGACAGATACATAAGCTGTAATGTGCAGTAATACACTCTAGTGTCCCTTAACAACATGAGATTTTTGTTGGATTGAAGATCGAAAAGAGAAGTATATAATCCCATTTCATATTTGTGCAAAAATCTACAATGTACAAACTTTTAGACGAATACATGAAGCTCAAATATATTCCAAAGAGGGAAATTTAAGAGGCAAAAGCTCTGGAGTACTGCTACTTCCCAGATACACATCCCCTAATCTCTGTAAAAATTTAATCTTCACTCTACCCTTTTCTATTGGCAAAAAAAAAATGTGCATCTTCTTTCCTTGCTTCTCACACTATCTCTCTCTCTCTCTGTTAGTTTCTGTAACATGGTATTAAGTGCAGATCCTACATCTCCTTCTTTGTACGCGGTTATCAAGTAGGTGGACATTTCTATTACTTGCTGCAACAATCATCAAATCTCATTAGTGGATTATTAATAGTGACGGTTCCTATAAAAGAAGGCACTTTTAAACTCACATGGTGGTAACACAACAATATCATCCATGACACCTTTAAACCAATCAAAGAAACCTTTTACTCAGCTTTCACAATGAATTAGAGCTTGTTTGATAATTAAATGTGGCAAAAATGGAGGGGTAGAAAATAGCATGTTGAAACAGTATCCATAACACGACCACATGAAAGAATGGAACTGAAAATTTGTGCTCTCAAGTAAGACGGTTAGAAAGAGAAGCTACAAAAATTGGAAGGGACAGATACATAAGCTGTAATGTGCAGTAATACACTCTAGTGTCCCTTAACAACATGAGATTTTTGTTGGATTGAAGATCGAAAAGAGAAGTATATAATCCCATTTCATATTTGTGCAAAAATCTACAATGTACAAACTTTTAGACGAATACATGAAGCTCAAATATATTCCAAAGAGGGAAATTTAAGAGGCAAAAGCTCTGGAGTACTGCTACTTCCCAGATACACATCCCCTAATCTCTGTAAAAATTTAATCTTCACTCTACCCCTTTTTTATTGAAAAATAAAATAAAAATAAAACTATGTATCTTCTTTCTCTGCTAGTAAAAATTTAATCTTCATTCTACCCTTTTCTATTGGCAAAAAAAAATGTGCATCTTCTTTCTCTGCTTCTCACACTATCTCTCTCTCTGTTGCTCATATTTAACTCTTCAGAAACACTCATGAAAAAGAATTAAGCCAATATCATTTTTCACAGTAAACATAGAAGAGCAAATAGGATATAACAAAACAAATAGGATTAAGCCAATATAGAAGAGCAAACAGGATGTAACAAAACAAAAATTGATAAAAGTTTTTAAGTTACCATCACCAAAATTCAAATGCTATCCACAACTTCTGCTACTATTTTCTTTGGTTTTCAAGAACAGAGGAACTTTACTACTTCAAAGCGAGAAAAACAATACCACAAATGAAAAATAAGTAACAAAACCTAATATCAGTGGCACACTTAAATCCTACCACTAAAATATTACAGTCAACCTCATGATATGCATGTCTGGTATGCCTTGTCAGTATGAACATTAGTTTTTGATTAGTTTAATGATTGCATTCATATTTTCAACAACCACTCATTCAAATTATTTCATTTACTTGTCATCTTCAAGATTAACCAAGAGTATATGCTCAGTTGCTCACCTGTATCTGGAAGTAGAGTCCAAATATAAGAAAAGCATATAGAAATTAGAAGAAAAAAAAAATTTAACTGCAGTCCACAACATTACGACCTTGTTCTATTCTTTTCCTCTTACCTTTTTCAAATAATCAGAGATGGAACTTAAAATATTCATTCAAACATCCCAGAAGCAAACAAAAGAAAAACTTGTTCTTCAAAATGATTAAATACTACAAAACAAATTCATTCCAACTCACAAAGATAAATTTAATCACTTTAAGCAGATTAAGAAAGAAGAAGAATTTTATGTATAGCAAACAATCACTTTAAACAATTACCTTCCAACAGGATCACTAAACTTCAAATTCTACCGAGCAACCCAAAACAAACCCAAACTCGGATCCCTCTTCTTCTTCTCTCTAATCCATCCACTATCATACAAGTTCATTCCACTTCATTATCGTGAAAATGAACTACAATCAACTAATATTAGAGTTTTCTTCGGTCTGTATTCACCATGACTCTCTAATATACCAAATCCATATAATACAACTCGATTTACATGCAAACTAAGAAAAATTAGGGTTTTGTTAGAACAGATTCATACCTTGCAAGCAGTCAAAGTTCTCCACCTCCTTGGGCACCATATCGAGAACCGCATCGATCAACTCTGTCCCCTCCGTGTAGTGACCTTTTGCCCAATTGTTTCCAGCCCAGACTGACCGAAGATGAAGTTATCAGGATGGAAGATCTGACCGTAGAGACTCGAGCTAACGCTGTCCATGGTCCCAGGCTCCAGATCCATGAGGACGACGCGTGGAACATACCTCCCACCGCTGGATTCGTTGTAGTAGATGCTAACCCTCTCAAGTTGGAGGTCGGAGTCTTCGGTGTATCGTCCGGTAGGATCGATGCTGTGCTCGGTGCATGTTATACGGGGAGGGGGAGGGAGGGAGGAGAGAGAGAGAGAGTTTGTGTTCTATGTTTTTTTCCTGAAGGGCTGGTATCGCATTATTTTCTCTTTTAAGTTTCAGCTGTTTTGGGCCCAACGTCATGAAATGCGTTTCATGACACTCGGAGTAAGAAGACGTCCTTAAAAAAAAAACGAGGTGTCCAGATATGTGTTTTGTGTAGTAGTGTGGCTACCAAAAAGATAGATCGATTAGTTAATATGCATTATGATTGATTACCCTTTGGAATTACAGCCTCCGAAGCCTGTTTGTCCACTCTACTATAGTTAAAATTAACATCAGAATGCAAATTGTAAAACAATAAAGCGGACCAAAATTAACCGATCGATGTACACATAATTTACAACCACACAGACCAACGATGTTCTGGGATGCACTGATTTTTATTCGGTTACATACATGTCTTCCTCAGAATGTAATGAAGTTCAAGAGAACAGTGCTCAAGGTCAATAGTAGTCAACACAAAACACTATGCCACTTGCTGAATAACTAAACTACACGTTTAGCATTCGGCTCTTGTTTCTGGGACCAATATCACAAGATGAAAACTAAACCACGTACAACCACACAGACCACAACAACCAACAACACACTAGATCAAGTTACGAGACCCTGTTAATAACTTGATGGTTCTTGCCTGCTGTGCAAGTCGCAAAGATAAAATTCCGGTTGCATGTCTTTATTGTTATTAATGGTCCAATTAAAGTCCAATTAAGGTGGAAAGGATTTCATGCACCGTCGGGTCACTTGCACCTTACGTGTGCTAACAGTTGAATACCAACATTAGCTGGTCGTTGGTTAGTGAACAATAGTCAAACGAAGACCAAAAATATTGAAGTGCAGTAAAAGCCAAATTTACCAGAGGCAGCAAGTGGTCTGGGCGCTGGGCATCTCGACCATCTTCCTCGCTTTCTCTCAAAATCCAGAAATCCAAACCACATTGCCAACTCTGCTGCGTTTCTATTTTTAGCGAGTCCTCTTCACAAATCACAATTGGTTCCCACCCAAATTGAATTTGAGGGTTTTGGATTCGATCTGAATCCCATCGTAGTCTGATTTGATCGAAAGCAAAAGGCTTTGCGAGAATCAATGCCTCAAGATTTGCCGTTGGACCAGGAAGCGGACGATGCCGAAGCTGAGTTCACTAAGGTTGATCTCACTGGTCGTTACGGACGGGTCAGTTGTTCGAACTTAATCTCTGGCTTTAATTCAATTATTGCGTAATTTCGATTGCACAGTATGGTTTCGGTTTTTTATTTGATTTAGCTAGTCTACTCTTGCAAGTCCTATTCTTTTAATCAAGTACTGATTTGGGTTGATGAATATGAGTTGATTTGTGCTGATATTGTGTTTTTGGTGATTTGCACTTCGCAGTACATAGAGGTTTTAGGCTAGGGGGCTTTCAAGAAAGTTGCTCTGTTCTTTGTCAAGGTTTCATTGATGGGTTGATGAATTGAATTGCTGTAGCCTGAATTGATGATTGTTTAGCATTTATCCTTTCTGGGAAGGTTGTGGACCTCATTATCTTCTTTCTCACGGCTGCTAAGTGCACATCATAATCGTGCTATGAGACTATCTTAAGAATAGCTTCCTCAAGTCTCAGTCAAGAAATTGGTACGGAAACCGTAAATATATTGCAAGCATTTCATTGCTCATTGGTTTTTCAAATGGTTACATATTCCAGGTTGATAAAGAAGCAGAGGACTTATGCAGGCAAAGGAAGAGACTACTGGAGGTTAAAAGGTGGTAGTTTAAGTATGTATCTTGATTGCTGGAAGACCCCACTCCCTTCCTGAATTCGTTTTGCAGAAGTCTTAGTTTAATCACTATTTGTTAAAACAATTTTATTCCTTTCAAAAATACTAGCAATAGTTGCCCACGCGTTGCTGCGGGAGTATGACTTGATTCTTTTAGTTTCTTGTGGGAATTACTAATGTATAATCGTAGACATGAACTTGTGGAAGTTGTTTAGGTTATGCAACTCAATCTCGGAAACTCACCAGAACCTGGAAAGCAGTGTACTGTTTGATGGATTTCTCTAAAATGGAAGTCAGATTTTGTGGGTTTGATTATATTGTTATCATAAATAGGTCTATCTGTTACTGTAGAAAACTGTTCCGTCCAAGTCAAGCAGCAAAATTTTGGTAGGATTGCCGAGTACCCAAAATTAACTGGCTGGCTTGGATGGACCAGTCCTCAATTGTAGGAGATAGCACTATTGATGAGAACGATAATCTGGAAAAGCAACAGATAAAGTGTACAATAAGAGAGTGTCTGCTATCCACCTGGTGACCCTCACCTGCCGTTTGTTAACATCACGTGTTCCACACGCGCTGACAGTACAGTAATGAAACCAAAAAAAGTTATTTGGGTCGGTTAAAAAGTTTTACCATCCTGGTCGGTGCAAAAAAAAAAACAAAAATTGAAAATATTAACATTAGGGCTGCTTTGAGTTTATCGCAGACTCTCCGTTTTCAGTTTTCATTCGCAGTCACCATCCACGGCTCCAACCTGCAAACCGAAACCGAGCAATAACAGACGGAAGCAAGAGTTTCAGAAAATCTCTCCATCGGAATAGTGCTTTTCTGAAAAAGCCCCCGTCAATTTGGATCCGATTGTTTGGTTAAGAGGCGGCGCTGAAGAATGAAAAATGAAAAATGAACGGGCTTGAGAAATAAAACCCGAAATCGAAATCGAGGTATGTGTAAACGTAGAAGAGGTAGGGGATTTGATAACATTTCCACGCTCACTCGTGGCCATCACTATAGCATGTCTCATCATATTTAGATTTGTTAATCATGGTTGATTCTGGGCAGGATTTAATGCATCTTCGGTTATTAATATACAACCGTATGATTCTGGTTGTGAAACATGAAACTTAATCTATATCTGCTTGTTGTTTTGGTAACAGAATTGGTAGAGTTCCACAAATCCCCTCAATCGGAATACCCATTTTCTGACAAAGGCCCCGTCAATTTGGATCCGATTGTTTGGGTATTATTAGGCGCTGAAGAAGGAAAACGAAACCTGAAATCAAACATGGCACCGAATTCCAGACGAGGGGACGCTGCCCAAGTGAATTGCGTGTAAGTAATATGTAGTTATTCAAGTGGAGATTTGTATGGCTGTGGTAAATATATGTCGCTAATTAAATCATATTCAAGTGGAGATTTGTATGGCAGTGGTGATTATATATATTTGTCGCTAATTTATGTGATTAGTTGCAATCGTAATGAACGTTGCCTAGGTGATTTCAATTTGTAGTGTGACCTGCTGGGTTCGTTTCTCTTATTCTCTCCTACTCTGCCTCTTCAATTTGGGGGAGTGAAATCAGTCAATTGAATGTAATGTATGTAACTCTGTACGATTCAATTTTGTTCTGTATATTCAAATCAATTTGGGGAAATATTGTGGGTTAAGCGTTGATGTTGATTTCAATTTCCTGTGTTTTGATTTAGGCATTTAGCAGTGGATTTTTGAGTTTTTTTTGTGTGCTTCGCTGTGGAACACTGGAGGACTGGAACTGCCTTACGATTTATTGTGGGTTTGTGCTTCTCTTCCTTCCAATTCGATTTGAGCAGTGAGGACTGAGGAATAATCAACAATGGTTTCGGAATTTATTGGTATGGCTTTTACTCTTTTAGCAGACAATGGTTTCGGAACTGCAGAATGCCTTTTACTCTTTTTTATATGGAATTATGCTTATTCTTGTATTGGTGCGGAACTGCAGATTGCTAGAAAATATATTTTTGGCTGCATTTCAGCTTCTTTTGATAGATTATGGATTGTTTCAGATGGTTAAAAACCTTATAATCCAAAACCCTATATCTAGAAAATGTTGTGTAGTTAATGTACTTGTACCCTTCAAATTTAGTGAATTTTGAGGTCATATGAATTTGTAGATAATGTTGTGTGGTTGAAATTGTTTGGTGTTAAGAATACCTTACACTATGAATGATGAATGTATGATGGTGTCAGGGGCGGAGAGCTATAGCTGTCTTGATGATGTCGTCGAAGCCTCTTTGGAGAGCATTGTTTAAAGGTTGAAATCTACT
>BDJD01001583.1:294819-325218 GCA_002564525.1 Rosa multiflora
TGTTTTGAATTGGTGGCCGGAAATGGTGGTCTCCGATGATGGCAGAGAGAAGTGGAAAGGAGAGAGGAGAGAATTAGGTGTGCGGCCGAGGAAGAGAGAGAGATTGTGTTGAGATTCTAGGGTTAGTTTCTATAAATACTAGTGGACATAAAGGTAAAATTGGTCCGGTGGAGGGAAAGAATGAACATTGAAAATTGAAAAACCCCGCCGTTTTAACAAATTTTTTTTTTAAGAAATTAATATCAACTTTTTTATTTAATTCATTAATTACTGTAAAATAATGCACGGTTTGTGTCCACAGTCGAATAGAAATTCGACAATTTATTCATGTCATACCAATTTACTACTAACGATATAAATTAACAAAACTATAAATAAAAACATGGTACATCTCAAACATTTTCAGCAATTTAAATATAATTTGTTTATTAGGGTTATTCAAAACTAAAACCCTCCATGAGCAAAATGGGGGAGGAAGTGGAATTTTAAAAAATGCACCGTTGGATGATGCCCGTATAAGAATATATGGTAGTTGTAGAAATTTCAGCGATTTCCGTCTTTGGTTGGGCCCCGATCTGCCTGGTCAACTCGATCCCCTAAATAGAACACAAAACAAATATGCTCGTAATCGGTCCTTGGCAATTCACTTTTTTCTATCTTTCACCTCCCACACTCTCGTGGGTAGGTGATCTACTTACAGATGTCAAAATTCCATAATGTTTGTTCAGGCATGGTGCCGCTTAGGGGTCATCATGGGCCGGGCTAGGGCCGGCCCTACCCTAAATTTTAGGGCTTAGGGTCGGGCCGGGCCGGGCCTAGTCAAAGTCAACAAAATTTAGGGCCGGGTAGGGTCGGGCCAGGGCTTAAATATGCTAACCCTTACCCGCCCGAAAAGCCCGATCCGTTAGGGCCGAAAGGGCCGGGTCGGGTCGGCCCTCAAATAGGGCCAAATAGGGCTTAAATGGGCCAAAAAGATATGTTGTCTGCATATAAATATATGGTAGTGATAGAAATTTCGGCGATTTTGTCCTTCGTTTGGACCTCGATCTACCCGGTCAACTCGATACCCGGGTAGTGGTAGAACATAAAACAAATATGCTCGTAACCGGTTCTTGGCAATTCACTTTTTTCGATCTTTCACCTCCCACACTCTCATGTGTAAGGGGTCTACTTACGGATGTTAAAATTTCAGGACGTTTGTCCACGCATGGTGCCCCTCCCCTTAGGGAAATTTACTTGTGCAGAGCGTTGACCGCTCCGTTGGGGGCCTTATTCACGACGGATCGGCCTAATTTTTTTACACAATACCTATCACTGTTTTATAAACATATAAGAATTTTCGGATTGATCGATTTCCATTTCATAATTTTTGGATCGCACATAATCCTTATATGCCTAGCAATGTAGTAATACTTGAAACTAGGTTTGTTACCTTCCAAGAGCAAAATGGGGGAGGAAATGGAATTTTTTAAAATGCACCGTCGGATGTTTTCCGCATATAAATATACGGTAGTAATAAAATTTTTGATGAATTCGTCCTTCAGTTGGACCTCGATCTACCCGGTCAACTCGATACCCTAAATAGAACATAAAACAAATATGCTTGTAACTGGTCCTTGGCAATTCACTTTTTTCGATCTTTCAGCTCCCACACTTTCGTGGGTAAGGGGTCTACTTACGGATGTAAAAATTCCAAGATGTTTATCCACGCATGGTGCCTCTCTCCTTAAGGAAATTTGCTTGTGCAAAGCGTTGACCGCTCCGTTGGGTGCCTTATTCACGGCGGATCGGCCTAATTTTTTTATACAATACCTATCACTATTGTATAAACATATGAGAATTTTTAGATTGATCGATTTCCATTTCAGAATTTTTGGATCGCACATAATTCTTATATGCCTAGTAATGTAGTATAATTTGTATATTAGGCTTGTTACCCTCCATGAGAAAAATGGGGGACAAAATGGAATTTTTTTAAAATACACCGTCTGATGTGTTCCACATACAAATATATGGTAGTGGTAGAAATTTCAGCGATTTCCGCCTTCGGATTGGCCGCGATCTACCCGGTCAACTCGATACCCTAAATAGAACATAAAACAAATATGCTTGTAACCAGTTCTTGGCAATTCACATTTTTCGATCTTTCAGCTCCCACACTCTCATGCTGTAAAAATATTGGGATGTTTGCCCTTGCATGGTGCCCCTCCCCTTAGGGAAGTTTACGTCTACAAAGGATTGACCGGTCTGACCACTATCGAATTGACGTCGGATCGGCCTCACTTTTTTACACAATACATACTTATATGCTATAAATAGATGGGTAATATCAAATTTATCAATTTCTATTTCATAATTTTTAGATCGCACCAATTCCTTATATGCCTAGTAATGTAGTATAATTTGTTTATTAGGGGTATTAGAAACTTAAACCAACCAACACCATCACGGTGGAGGAAATGGAATGTATGAAAATACACCATTGGATGTTATCATCATAACCATATATGGTTATGGTCAAAATTTCAGCTTTTATCGTCGTCGTTTGGGTCTCAATGTACTAGGTCAACATTAATCCCTAAATACCGCTTAACACTAATATACTCGTAACTAGTCATTTGCAATTTATTTTTTTGATCTATGAGCCCTCACACTCTCGTGGGTAGGAGGTGTAATAACCTATGTCAAAATTTATAGATTTTTATCTCCTCGTTCTATAGCTCCCCTAAGGGAAGTTTACGTCTACAAAGGGTTGACCGCTTTGAACACTGTCGAATTGACGTCGAATCGGCCTCATTTATTTACACAGTACATACTTATATGCTATAAATAGATGGGTAACGTCAAATTTATTGATTTCTATTTCAGAATTTTTAGATCGCATCAATTCCTTATATGCCTAGTAATGTAGTATAACTTGTTTATTATGGGTATTAAAAACTCAACCCCTCCAACGCCTTCACGGTGGAGGAAATGAAATTTAAGAAAAGCCACCGGTGGATGTTGTCACCATAATAATATATGGTTATGCTCAAAATTTCAGCTTTTATCGTCGTCGTTTGGGTCTCGATTTACTAGGTCAACTCTAAACCTTAAATATCACATAACACTAATATGTTCATAACTGATCATTTGCAATTTATTTTTTTTCGATCTGTCAGCTCTCACACTCTCGTGGGTAGGGGGTCTAGTAACCTATGTCAAAATTTATGGATTTTCATCTCCCCGTGCTATAGCTCCCCTTAGGAAAGTTTACGTCTACAAAGGGTTGATCGCTTTGACCACTGTCAAATTGACTTTGGATCGGCCTCATTTTTTCACACAATACATACTTTTATGCTATAAATAGATGAGTAATGTCAAATTTATCGATTTCCATTTCAGAATTTTTGGATCGCACCAATTCCTTGTATGTATAGTAATGTACTATAATTAGGTATTAAAAACTTAAACCCTCCAACACCATCACTATTGTATAAACATATGGGAATTTTCAGATTGATTGATTTCCATTTCAGAATTTTTGGATCGCACATAATCCTTATATGCCTAGTAATGTTGTATAACTTGTTTATTAGGCCTGTTACCCTCCATGGGAAAAATGGGGGACGAAATGGAATTTATAAAATTTCACCGTTGGATGTTGTCCGCATACAAATATATGGTAGTGGTAGAAATTTCAACGATTTCTGCCTTCGGTTATGGCTCGATCTACCAGGTCAACTTGATCCCCTAAATAGAATATAAAATAAATATGCTCCTAACCGGTCCTTAGCAATTCACTATTTCGATCTTTAAGCTCTCACACTCTCGTGGGTAAGGGGTCTACCAACCGCTGTACAAATTTTGGAATGTTTGTCCGCGCATGGTGCCGCTCCCCTCAGGGTAGTTTGTTTATACAAAACGTTGACTCTTAGTAAAACATTAACAGTTTTCGGCTTCATTTCAAATTCGATCCACTCAATTAACTGTAATAACTTCAAAATTCCATAACGTCTTTATCTTTCAGCTCCCACACTCTCGTGGTTAGGTGATCTACTTACGGATGTCAAAATTCCATAACGTTTGTCCTGGCATGATGCCGCTCCCCTTAGGGAAGTTTGCTTGTGCAAAGCGTTGACCGCTCCGTTGGGTGCCTTATTTATGGCGGATTGGCCTAATTTTTTACACAATACCTATTACTGTTGTATAAACATATGGGAATATTTAGATTGATCGATTTCCATTTCAGAATTTCTAGATCGCACATAATTCTTATATACCTAATAATGTAGTGTAACTTTGTTATTATGCTTGTTACCTTCCATGAGCAAAGTGGAGGATGAAATGGAATTTTTAAAATGCACCGTCAGATGTTGTCTGCATATAAATATATGGTAGTGGTAGAAATTTCGGCAAATTTTTCCTTTGTTTGGACCTCGATCTACCCGGTCAACTTGATACCCTAAATAGAACATAAAACAAATATGCTCGTAACCGGTTCTTGGCAATTCAATTTTTTCGATCTTTCACCTCCCACACTCTCGTGTGTAGGGGGTCTACTTACAGATGTAAAAATTTCAGGAGGTTTGTCGGCGTATTGTGCCGCCTCTCTTAGGGAAGTTTGCTTGTGCAAAGCGTTGATTGCTCCGTCGAGTACCTTATTCACTGCGGATCGGCCTAATTTTTTTACACAATACCTATCACTATTGTATAAACATATGGGAATATTTAGATTGATTGATTTCCATTTCAGAATTTCTGGATCGCACATAATTCTTATATACCTAATAATGTAGCTTGACTTTTGTTATTAGGCTTGTTACCTTCCATGAGCAAAACGAAGGAGGAAATGGAATTTTTAAAATGCACCGTCATATGTTGTCTGCATATAAATATATGGTAGTGGTTGAAATTTCGGCGATTTTTTCCTTCGTTTGGACCTCGATCTACCCGGTCAACTCGATACCCTAAATAGAACATAAAACAAATATGCTCGTAACCGGTTCTTGGCAATTCACTTTTTTCAATCTTTCACCTCCCACAGTCTCATGGGTAGGGGGTCTACTTACAGATGTTAAAATTTCAGGATGTTTGTCCGCGCATGGTGCCCCTACCCTTAGGGAAATTTACTTGTGCAAAGTGTTGACCGCTCCGTTAGGGGCTTTATTCACGGCGGATCGGCCTAATTTTTTACACAATACTTATCACTGTTGTATAAACATATGGGAATTTTCAGATTGATCGATTTCCATTTCAGATTTTTTGGACCGCACATAATTCTTATATGCCTAGTATTGTAGTATAACTTAAAACTACGCTTGTTACCCATCATGAGAAAAATGGAGGACGAAATGGAATTTTTAAAAATGCATCGTCGGATGTTGTCAGCATATGAATAAATGGTAGTGGCATAAATTTCAACCATTTCCTTCTTCTGTTCGGCCTTGATCTACCCAGTCAACTCGATACCCTAAATAGAACATCAAACAAATATGCACGTAACCGGTCCTTGGCAATTCATTTTTTTCGATCTTTCAGCTCCCACACTCTTGTGGGTAGGGGGTCTACTTACGGATGTAAAAATTATGGAACGTTTGTCCGCGCATAGTGCCGCTCCCCTTAGGGAAGCTTCCGTGTGCAAAGCGTTGACCGCTCTGTTAGGTGTCTTATTCACAGCGGATCGGCCTAATTTTTTCAGACAATACGTATCACTGGTTTATAAACATATGGAAATTTTTAGATAGATCAATTTCCATTTCACAAATTTTTGATTGCATATAATCTTTATATGTCTAGTACTGTAGTATAACTTGTTTATTAGGCTTGTTACCCTCCATGTGCAAAATGGGGGAGGAAATGGAATTTTCTAAAATGCACCGTTGGATGTTGTCCGCATACGAATATATGGTAGTGGTAGAAATTTCAGTAATTTCCGCCTCTGGTTGGACCTCGATCTACCTGGTCAACTTGATACCCTAAATAGAACAAAAAACAAATATGCTCTTAACCAGTCTTTGGCAGTTCATTTTTTTCGATCTTTAAGCTCCCACACTCTCGTGGGTAGGGGGTCTACTTACGAATGTCAAAATTCCGGCACGTTTGTCCTGGGATGGTGCCCCTCCCCTTAGGGAAGTTTATTTGTGCAAATCGTTGACCGTTCCATTGGGTGCTTTATTCACGGCGGATCGGCCTAATTTTTTCACACAATACCAATCACTATTGTATAAACATATGAGAATTTTCAGATTGATTGATTTCCATTTCAGAATTTTTGGATCGCACATAATCCTTATATGCCTAGTAATGTTGTATAACTTGTTTATTAGGCCTGTTACCCTCCATGGGAAAAATGGGGGACGAAATGGAATTTATAAAATTTGACCGTTGGATGTTGTCCGCATACGAATATATGGTAGTGGTAGAAATTTCAGCGATTTTTGCCTTCGGTTATGGCTCGATCTACTAGGTCAACTTGATCCCCTAAATAAAATATAAAATAAATATGCTCATAACCGGTCCTTAGCAATTCACTTTTTCGATCTTTCAGCTCTCACACTCTCGTGGGTAGGGGGTCTACCAACCGCTGTAAAAATTTTGGAATGTTTGTCCGCGCATGGTGCCGCTCCCCTCAGGGTAATTTGTTTGTACAAAACGTTGACTCTTAGTAAAACATTAACAGTTTTCGGCTTCATTTCAAATTCGATCCACTCAATCAACTGTAATAACTTCAATATAACTACCAATAAAACACAAGTTTCCAATGTATTTGGACCTTGTTCATGACCATCTCGCATAAGCTCTACCTTTGTGACTTGTATACAAAATCTAGAAAAAATAATTCCTACAACTGTTCAATGTCTACTTAGAGAGCTTAATTTTATAATTTTTTTCAAATTTTTTTTTTTTGCCATATCAATTTTATGACATGGACAAATTTGAGATAACAAAGTGTCAAAGTGTAGTTTATTAAAATAAATTATCACAAAACCATTCATAAAAACAAAAAATGTACAAAATAAGTAAAAACAAAAAAAACCAAGCCCATGACAAACGTCCAGGCCCAAGTACCACCAAGTGCAGTCCCATTTGGAGTTCTGCAAGGAACGCAGAACCACCAAAACTGACGACGGCCCCCAATCCTCGACCCAACCACCACCTTCATCCAACTCCGATCCGAGCTTCACCTCACCGCAAGTATCTGGATATTAACCTCCTATGGCCACGAAACCTTAATATAGAGCAGATCCACAATAATTGAGCTGGAAGAGTATCATCAAAGTACTTGAGCTGGAAGTTCACATTCCCATAATAAGAAGTTAAGAACTGACCTTCCTATAACTGATGTAAGCTATTTATAACATCAGGCATACCTCAAAGTGAGGCAATTGATCAGATTTGAGATAAACACCAGCTGAGGAGCAGTATATGTACCTGAGAATCAATAGAATTCTTAAATCATCCAACAATTTGCTAATATAAATTAGAGGATATTCAGTTTGGAGTCAAAACATCAGTTCCACCATTTTAGTATTTGAACAAGTCTATGAGCTATCTGTCTAAATCAAAGCAGCAATAATTCATAATTCCGAAAATCACTTTTCCAGTTCATGGTTGATTTCTTAGTTCCATTGTGACTCACAATTACATCTCTCTATCTATGGAGTTACCCAAATCAAATACCCCATATATCACAACAAATTTGTCCAGATATCCCTAATCCTATATCAACTAATCTTGTTTACCACTGCAACTCAAAAACCCAACTGACCCAATTGGAAGACCAATCAAAGAACACAAATTCAAGGTAAAAATCAATCAAATCCAAGATGGGTACCTAAATTGGACAGTGTGAACAGATTTCTGCTTGAATTCAGCTCCAGGCTTGGTTGATGACCTCCCAATCTTGTGCTTTTGTGAATTCAATCTTGGTTTTTCGGCGGAGGCGAGAATAGGATTAAGCGATCCCCTGATCGGTGATATGGCTTTGGGGAGCGTACCAGAGGGAGGTACCTCGACTCCTTTCTACCTCAATGAACTGAGGCCATTTACTCCCTCGTTTCTACCTCAATGATAGAGCTGAATTTTCGGCTCTGGGGACCTTGTATCCGAGTACAGGGGCGGTGAAGAAGGGGAACAATACCGGCGGCTCCAGAGATATACTTTCTTACCCGTCCTCTCTCTCTCAATGGGACTTCACCTTTTTTCCATTCTTTCTTACCCGTCCTCTCTCGTTTTTTTGTTTTTTCATATGAACACGGTAACGGAGAAGCAGACGTTAGTCAGCTTGGGTCAGATCCGGTCAGACCTATAGCCTAGACTTACCAACTCGCGGCTGTCATTCTGCCACGTCACCAGGTGACCCTCACCTAGGTGAATAGCAGATTTTTCCGTACAATAAAGAGATTTACCAATCATACTTCAGATTTCAGAATAATAGACTATACAACCAACAGAACAAAGGACAGAGATAGAATTTAGAATAATGATATCTAAAAAGCATACCAAGATTGAAGTAGTGGTTCCAAATCTTGTAATGATTGATTGTGAGTTAACATAATAAAATTATGAGTTCAATAAATGGTGTAAAAACCAATCGAAACAAAGATTAAATGTAGTCCTGCTATGTGCGAAAACTTGTAAGTGAAATGAATTGTAAGAAAAAGCTTGATTATGCAAACCACAAAATATGACATGATATTTAGACTAATTGGCAAAACATACACCAGGCGTTTAATGTGATATGATATGTAATAAAGAACTGTATTGTAAAGATAACAGTTTATGAAGAAATGGAATTTAAACATTACTCACAAATTACTACATATAGTTAAGTGTACCTACATGTGCATTTGCAAGCATAATTAGCTGTAATGAACCACGCTCATTGTACCGCCAGAGGTACCAACTCCCACCAAAGGAGTGACCTACTGAAACACTGTCAGGCGGCCTACCGCCTGAGCCCCAGATCATCGCTGATGCGCCGCCACGCTCCGCACCAAGATAGCATCAGAAGCACCAGACGCTGGGAATCGAAGCACATCATTCCCACATCGAAAACAAGAAGAAGATCAACCTTCTCCTCACCTATAAAAGGTTCTCTCCTCTCTCCTCATTAATTACGCATTTACTACTCATTTATTGTTATACTGCCTATATGCATTGACTGACTTAGGCATCGGAGAAGTGAAGACCGCCCAACGTGGTCTCCCTCTGACGCCCTGTCTCTCGTGTGACAGCTAGCAAAGGCCACCAAGTCCTCAGAGTAGCGGTCCGCCCACCGGACCCGGGTTAAACAAAAGATCGGCTACCGCCGGACTTTGAGCGTTAACATTGGCGCCGTATGTGGGAACCCTTGAACAAAAGGTCATCCCACCACAATTACCATGACTAACGGTAGGAGGGGAAACGCTGAAGAACAGGCAGACCAGTTCGCCATTCCCCAACCCACCAACCCAGCGGTAAGCACCAACCGCGCACTATTCAGCACCCCGGTAAACCCCGGCGGTGAGACAAACCCAAGTAGCAGCCGCCCACCAGGCCAAGACCTCACCTCTCTATATGAACTGGCACTGGCGGATCTTCACAAGGCAAACAGAGAGCGTGAACAAGAGCGCAAAGAAAAAGCTGAGGCCTAAAAGCAGGTGGCGACGCTGGTGTCACGTTTTGACGAACTAAAAAGAACGCTGGAGGCAACCACCAACCCGGCACGGAGCGAACAATCACGGAGCACCAGGCACAACCGGCCTAGTACCGGCGCATTGGTACCAACACCAGTCGTGCATATGCAGGTCCCGCTAAACCCACCAGAGCTATTGGGAATGGGGCCACCCCCATGCCCCAGCTAATGTTGGAGCAGGAGGCAGAATCGTCGCTGTAGACCCACCGCTCGAGGGCTAAGGCAAGAACCGAGGGAAACCCACCTGCCCCCAGACGAGGATCAGTCCAACGGAATGCCCGGCCAGGCCCCGCTGGCGATGCAACCTCTTAAATACTGGAAAGGATGCAGCAGTTGGAACAAAGGTTAATCCGGCCGGAATCAGGCGCCCCAGCGCCAATTTCAAACCCACTTTTCTCGTCCAGGCCAGGACCGTTCACCGCTGCGATCCTGCAGGCTGTCAGGCCGGCGTACGCAAAGACTCCAAAAATGTCACATTACAGCAGTAAGACTGATCCCTTCGTCCATATGGACACCTTCAAGAAGGTCACCAACAACAAGGGATTCGATGACGCCACCCTGTGCCACTTGTTCAGCGAAATGCTGGACAATGAGGCAATGAACTGGTTCTTCGAGTGCCCGTCGGGATCCATTGACTCATTCCAAGCGTTATCACACGCTTTCCTTTCTCGGTTCATCCTACTGTACGCCGGACACCACAATACAAGCCAGCTGTTTAACGTCAAGCAAGGTACGGAAGAAACACTAAAGGCATTCGTCACAAGGTGGCGGGCGACAGCATCTCAATGCCGCGATCTTGATAAAACAACGGCTTCAGCTGCTTTCAAGCAGGGACTCCTCAAGGGGCCATTCCTCTATCACCTTAACTACAATCATCCAAATGCGGTGTACGACCACCTCATGAGTGAAGCAGTCATTCATGCCCAAGCAGAATTCATCACATATGGAGAAACCCCACCGCTACCACCAACACCAAAATCAACACAACCCTCCTCCACTCATCAGGAGACTGCTAGCAAAACTCTCGCCGCACCGCCAACTGACAAGAAGAGGGAGTGGCAACAGGGCCATTACCAGAACAAGCGGCAGAATGACCAACACTACAAGGGAAACCGCCTATCCCATGGGGACAACCGCAACAAACAAACGGAGTCCTCTCAGCGGTATGCAATATTTACAGTCCTCACAGCCTCATATGAGGAAATATACAATCAGTGCAAGGATCAGATCCCACCGCCACCCCCAGGAAGATACCCAAAAAGGGGCAAACTAAGAAACACCGGCAGGTGGTGCAAATACCACGAGGACAGCGGTCACAATACCAACAGCTGCAATGCTCTCAAAACGGCCATTGAGACCTTGTACCGTGATGGCAAGATGGAGCAATTCAAGGTGCGCCAACCGCCACCTGTGATAGCCAACATTGAGCCCTTCGGCCGTATCAACACCATCGACGGCGGTGCTCCAATCACCAACATGTCTCACAGGGCAAGAAAGCTTTATGCACGAGCTAATCACCCAAAGGAAGTCTGCAACATCCGCTATGAAAGATCCGCCAAACTCCCAAAGTCTGGTTGGGGAGCCCATTACCTTCTCAGAGGAGGAGGAACGCGGAGTACATCTGCCCCATGACGACCCATTTTTGATCGACACCATTCTCGACAAATGGTCAGTGGGAAGAATCTTGGTGGATAGCTGATCCGCTGTCAATGTCATATTCAGCGGTTGTTATAACAACCTGAAGCGGAACAGAAAACTACTCCAAGATCATGAGCCACTGCTTAGCTTCTCCAATGATGTCATGCAACCGCTGGGTTCTGACTATATGCGGCTAGCTATCGGCGCTAGTCCATGTATGGCGGAGGTCCATACAGAGTTCATGATTGTCGATTGTTTCAGCTCATATAACGCCATCATTGGCCGGCCAGCACTCAACAAGCTCAAGTGCATCATCGCCGGATACATGCTTCTCATGAAGTTCCCCGCACCCAACGGCACAGGCTGTGTCAAGGGAAGTCAGTAGTTGGCACGAGAATGTTATTCAACTACTATAGCACTATCAACCCGCCGCCATGAGATTCTAGCGGTGGGCAGTCAGGCACCGCCACCAAATATCTTTGAGGATCCTAGGGATGACGAGAAGAAGTATGTCAAGAAGGAGCCAGTCAATCCAGAAATGTCATTAAAGGTTGTCAGCATCTCTGACGAGCACCCTGAGAGGACAGTCCACATAGGTGCTCAATTAGACCCAGAGGTGGCGGCGGAACTCACTCAGTTCCTAAGTGACAACGCTGCGGTCTTTGCCTGGTCATATGCAGACATGCCAAGTATTTCCCCAGAAATAATCACGCACATGTTGAGCATCAAACCATCCTTCTATCCTATCAAACAGAAGCGGAGAACCTTCGACGAAGAGAAATACCGTGCAATAGGAGAAGAAGTTGCCAAGCTCCAGGGCATTGGGTTCATCCGCCAAGTCATCTAGCCCCAGTGGATTTCCAACCTGGTTATGGTCAAAATGCCTAGCGGCAAGTGACGGATGTGTGTTGACTTCAAAAATCTTAACAAGGCATGCCCAAAAGATAGTTTCCCACTACCCCGCATTGATCAACTGGTTGATGCAACCGCCGGACATGAGCTCCTCAGCATGATGGACGCTTTCTCCAGCTATAATCAAATCAAGATGCATCCCGGCGACCAGGAGTGCGCCACCTTCACCACCGACAAAGGCCTATATTGCTACAATGTTATGCCTTTCGGTCTGAAGAACGCATGCGCAACTTATCAGCGACTGATGAACGCCATGTTCCCGGAACATCTGGGCAAGATAATCAAGGTCTACGTGGATGACATGTTGGTCAAGAGCGTAAAAGCCAGCGGACATGTGGCAAACCTCAAAATCATAGTAACCATCCTTTTGGCCTATGGTATGCGCCTCAACCCATAAAAATGTTTCTTTGGCATCACTGCCAGCAAATTTCTGGGTTATATCGTCAGCGAACGAGGCATCGAAGCTAACCCTGACAAGGTGCAAGTCATCCTCGACTTAAAGGACCCAGAATGGAAGGTGCACATCCAAAGCCTCCAGGGCAAGCTAACTGCCCTTCTCGATTCATCTCCAGACTCACTGACAGGTGTGCCCCATTTTTCAAAGTCCTTAAAACGACTCACAAGAAAGTCATCAACTGGAACCCAGAGTGCCAGGAGGTGTTCCAGGGCTTGAAAGAGTACCTGGCGGCAGTTCCACTCCTTTCCATTTATGTGCAAGGAGAAACACTATACATATACCTAGCGGTATCACAATCAGCGGTGAGCTGCGCCATCGTCCGGAGGGAGAACCAGGATGAGCTCCCAGTGTTCTATGCCGGCAGAGGCATGAACGGAGCGGAAACAAGGTATCCTCCCTTGGAGCAACTTGCTCTCGCACTCATCGTTGCCGCCAGACGCCTCCGCCAGTACTTCCAAGCCCACACAATCCATGTATTAACCAATCAACCACTGAGACAAGTAATGCAGAACCCTGAACATTCGGGGCGCCTCAGCAAGTGGGCCATTGAGCTCAGCGAGTTTGACATTGATTACAAACCAAGAACCTCCATGAAGGGCCTGGCGGTGGCAGACTTCGTTGCTGAACTCACCGAGCGTCAGCTCGAATCCAAAATCGAAGCAGAGCCCGGAACTGAAATGGTGACCACTAAAGAGCCAGCTCCCCAGTGGTCAGACTGGAACCTACATGTGGACGGCTCCGCTAGCGCCAAGGCCAGCGGTGCTGGGTCATCTTAACAGGACCAAGGGGGCTGAGCGTGGAATACGCATTGAAATTCAACTTCAAAGCCTCAAACAATATGGCGGAGTATGAAGCACTCATTGCCGGCCTACTCCTCACCATCGATTCAAGGGCTGACAGTGTCAACATCTTCAGCGACTCTCAGTTAGTCGTTAACCAGGTCAACGACAGCTTTCAGGCCAAGGACCAACAGTTAGCGGCATACTTAGGGTACGTCAAGACACTGCTCAAAAAATTCAAATTTCACACCATCACACAAATCCCCAGGGAAAATAACGCCAAGGCTGATCACTAGCAAGACTGGCAACCGCCCAGCCACATCAAAGTCCAGCGGACACAAGAGTAGAGTGTCTCGACAAGCCAAGTATCACAAAAACCCTGGCATAGATCTTCAACATTGAGGTTAATCCTAGCTAGATGGACGAGATTATTGAGTACAAGCGCAACGGGACATTGCCAAAGGACAAAGTCAAGGCGCGACAACTCAAGCGGAGAGCAACCCGCTACAACATCCAGAACGGCAAACTTTACCGCCAGGGATTCACTCACCCCAGCCTCCGCTGTCTAACCCCAAAGGAGGGAAAGGTTGTGCTAGCGCCTTTCTGGATATTTTCGGAAACACTGCCAGGTGGGCTACCGCCTGAGCCCCGGATCTCCCCTAGATCACCGCTGACGCGCGGCCACGCGCCGCGCCAAGATAGCATCAGAAGCGCTAGACGCTGGGAATCGAAGCACATCAGTCCCACATCGAAAACAAGAAGAAGATCAACCTTCTCCTCACCTATAAAAGGTTCTCTCCTCTCTCCTCATTAATTACGCATTTACTACTCATTTATTGTTATGCTGCCTATATGCATTGATTGACTTAGGCATCGGAGAAGTAAAGACCGCCCAACGCGGTCTCCCTCTGACGCCCTGTCTCTCGTGTGACAGCTAGCAAAGGCCATCAAGTCCTCAGAGTAGCGGTCCGCCCACCGAACCCACGTTAAACAAAAGATCGGCTACCGCCGGACTTTGAGCGTTAACATTAAGTCAATACAGTACTGATAGAGTATTTGATTCAAAAGAAGCTAGTACAACCCAGCCAGAGTAGCTGGCACTGGTTGTCCAAAAAATTAACTGCTTCCATTGTTCAAAGATAATGATCTTTATCAAAAAATTGGACTGGAGTTTGACCAAAAAAATTAATACCTCCAGTTCCCAAAAGATCCAGTTGTTTCGCTGACTATAGCTGTACCCAAAATGGAGTCAGCACAGGTATAATCAAATAAAATAAGTTACAGCTGTACAGGGGAGCAATTTAGATTCAGTCTGCCTTTTCTTTCTGAAGTTGTTCTTTGCTTGCTGATGATGACACTGATGATGCCAATATCATTGCTCCACGGTTGGTCTCATTCTCACTTTAAATCAAAGAACACGTCGTTATTATTTGTAGAAATTGAAGTTAGATCAAACAGTATAAGAAAACACAGGCACTACTGCAGAAGGCAGATTAATGCAATCACTTTATCAAAGTCAGTTTATCTATGTAGAGTAAATTAGTTGTATTTAGTCGTGCAGAATTAATTATAAGGTGTGGCACGTTGACTGCTTTGAACAGATTATAAGGTTTTCATAATAAAAAATGTTAAAGAATTAAATCACGAATTTATAGCAGATTTATAAAACTGTATGCAAAAGTTATTATCACACGTAAAACAGTGAAATTGAGATTGACTAATGCTTACTTCTTGGCTTTTTTCGCAGGCTCTACGATGCACAAAGCTTTTCCACTTGCTTCAATTAATGTTTCTTTTTCTTTCAGCTGGAAACCGCTCCGGTGTTACAGTGGTTGGGGTTTGTTCCACCATTGATGCAAAGGATTGCTTGCTTGGGAAAATGTTCATGACCATCAGCTCGCTATATTGATTGACTGTGATTTTAAACAGATAGGTTTCATCAGTTGTCTTCTTAATCTCTTCTGGTAGTGTCTGCTCTGTTGGATACAGTCTTTTGTTCACCAGATCTTGACAATTGATACCAAACAGCTGCTCTGCCTGTATCCCCATCAGAATGAGCGTTGCTTGATTATTATCATCCCAAATGGTGACATAAACTTTGTAACTGCAGGCAAAAAGAAATGCGTTACATTGAATATATGTAAATTTCAATTAATTTCAACTAATTATGACATGGACTTCCTTTAAATGAAGTTGGTTTTCATTAAAGTTGTAATGCTCTTATTAGCTGCACAATTAATGTTTGGAAATAAGGTTGTTAGTTGATTTACCATGGCACAACTATTTGCACATCATGTTTAGGACAAATTAATTCACCACTGTCCTCTCTTTGCTTCAGTTGTTTAAAACACTTTGAACAGCCTCTATACCACCAACCATTATGGACTGGAAACCGGAGGATCGAAGCAGTGCAATACACTGTTTTATTCTGTAATGAAAAGTGCAAACACTTAAGTAAGATATTTTTACTCAAATATGAAATTAGAGGAACGTAGAAATGAAAATTATTTGTCATACCATGTATATATCTGGATCCATGTGTTTAATTTAAAGACCAACTTTGTTGTTTTGTCTTTCATCTCTTCTGCTGTTGGCTGTTTGAAAGGTAGAGGAAGTACTTTCACTTTGTCGCCTGCTTTCGAGAACCTGGAATTTGTTTACACTGTGGGATTAATATTTTGAAATGGCAATGCTGGAATTTTGACTTTAGATGAATGATTTGACTGATACAGCAATGTTGTAATAAAAATGACTCACTCAGCTTTGTATTCATTTGCTATTGGAATATCTGGATTGATGATGATGCATGTGTGGCCTGTTGTTGCTGCTGTTACCCGTTCTGTAAGATATAAAAATAATTATATGTAGTTGTCAGCTGTAAAAATAATCAGTATCATTGTTTTTAATTAATGTTTACCTAGGAATTTGGTCAACCTTAAACCCGTGAATACAGCGAGCACTGGTGGGGATAACTGTTTAACTCTTTCCATATCAAACTCCCTAGCTATGTCAGTCACCCCAGAAGGTAATTCTGATATCCTCCCTCTTGCATTTTTCAAAAAGTGGTTTTCAATTTCTTGTCAAAGCATTGAATATATGTAATGGATCAAGTAATCTGGAAATAACGTACCTCAAATTTTCTACAAAGATTTCACATTTTGATTCCAATTTTCTAGTGTCTTTGACAGTAACTTGATGTTCTGGTATCAATGATTTGATACAACCGTAAACATCTTGCATAAAAAATAAAAATAAAAATTGTTAGCATGATTTGACTTTTAATATAATGTATAAATCGGAGCCGTTCGACAGCGGACGTCCGCAACCCAGAAAAAGTGAGGACGTCACTCCTCCGGCCTTGATCAAGCGGCAACGGCGCGGCACTGCTTGCGGGAGGGACGCTGGGGGTAGTGTGGAGGGGTCTGCGGTGCTGCACAGAACCTGCAACTTTAGGTGAGGTGGCTGCCCAGAAACCGGCAGGTCTGACCTCCTCCAACCTCAAACGCCGCCCAGAAGAGGTCTGGGAAGCCTCCGGCCTCCCTCCAGACAGCCCAGCGCGGCCGCCGCCTCCTGGAAGCCGCCTGCCGCATCGACGTCCGCACTTTAGCAAAAGTACGGACGTCCGCTCCTGATCGGCCCTCATGTATAAATTTAGAAGTTGTTTATTTAGAACTGATAAACAACATACCCTTAAGTACTGTCTGAGTCCTCATCTGGTCCTCCAAGTTGTCAAAATGAAGGAAGTTAAATGAATGTTCTGGGATTGGAGGGAATGCATCCATTACAGGCTCAAACTTTGTTGACTCATTGAAACACACTTCTACCACGTGACCAGCAACTTTATATTTTGATATAGAAATTGGTAATGTCATACACCTGTCCTTCTTCCATTTTGTTGGACATGTAAGCATAAGCAGATTCCTCAATTAAACCGTGAATAGCATGTGCCTGCACAGACTTAGAATTAAATGAAGAAAGTTATGTTAGAGTTTTGAAACAATTATGGTAATTGTAAAAACCTTGCCTCTTCGTCGACTAACAGATAATGGAGGCCATCGTATATGTCACTGTTATACTTTTTCGGTCTCCACAGTCTGGATGCACGAACTCTGATTTTGAAATTAAGTAATCTGATACGGTCTTATGTGACGAAGCAATGTATGCTCTACGTTTTCAAGCTGAAAATGAGAGGGAAACTGTATTAGAAGAGAAGGTATAAGTCGTGAAGGCACTTCGTTTCAATATTGTTGACATTGTTCATAGATTGATATTTTTGAAAGGAACTTACTTCCATGATTCAACTGTCTACAGTGGACCTGCAGAAGTGCATAAATAAGGATCCCATTGAAATAAAATAATTGTAAGTGGATTTGAATGAGTTTGCATTTAAGGTTCAAGTACAAAAGGAACAAGAAGAAGCAATTTTTATTAACGATCAAACGCTACTTAGGCTGAGAACTAGGGTTGGAGAGAGTTAACAAAAGTTATCAGCCTGTCCAGCGGCGCCCCCACGTCGGCCGTGGCTCCCTGCTCCTTCGACGAGTGGCGGGTGTTGCTGGACGGGATCTTGGGATTTCAGGGGCCCTCCTCTGCTCTTTGCTTTGCTGGCCAAGGTCTGGTACTTTTCTTCTCTTCTCTGAGATGGCATCGTCGGTGTGGAGGTCGGATGGGTGGTGGTCGGCGTGGAGTAAATGGTCAGAGGCCAGATCATGGCGGCGGTATACCATGGATCGTATGGCGCTGACTTCTAATCTACGGTGGGTCGCTAGACGGAGATGGCAGCTGTGGTGGATCTGGGTTTTCAAGGTGGTGGGCATGGCAGAGGCAAGGCATAGTGAGTCTTTCATCGATTTCTTGGTGATAGATTTACTGTGGTTTGCTGTATGGTTTAGCAGGCACCTTCGACTTGGGGAGCTTGAAGACATGGGGCTGCGGTGGTGGCTTGCCGGCGGGTCATCTGTCGACAAGGGTGAGGAGTACTGTGGCGGCGACTTCTTTCTTTTGCTTAAAGTCTTGGTTTTAGTTAGGTTGCTTGTTAGTTTACTTTGGTTATTGGTTAGTTTACTTTGGTCAATAGTTGGTCCCTACTCGTTTGAGCTAGGGCTGGGTCAAATTGATGTGTCATGGATGTGGTGTCTTTCCTGGGGACGAGTTGGTGTAATTTCGGTTTTATCTTATGGTCAATGTGCTAACAAGCGATCCTTGCACGTGGTCTGGTTTCATTGGGATGCGGTGTGGAAGAGGGCGCTGGTTTCTCTGGCGGTTGTCTATGGGGTGTTATCGAGTTTCTCGGGGTTATCTGTAGCCTGTGAGGTTGGGCGAAATAGGTGGTTAGGGGTTGGGCTCTTTTGGCTCATGGATGTCATCCTCGATGACGGACCCGTAACTAGTTCGGTTTTTAGGGAGGAGAGTGGGGAGTTCTTGTCCACCACCGGTTATTCCCATATTATGTAATCTTGGTTATTTTCAATAAAGGATTCTTATTCTAAAAAAAAAAAGGTTCAAGTACAAAAAAAGAGTCTTGCTGTCATGGAAAAAAAAAAGAGTCTTGCTAATTTGAAGGCACAGAACATAAAACAGTTCGAAGTGTATCCAAATGTCAGTAAGAGTGTATAATATGTCCATGTACGTAGTTCAGAGGTAAAGTTGAATTCAGGAATCAGAGGTAAAGTCTACATTAGGACTGAAAGTTGATTCAAGTTGAAAAAAAAAAAAAAGGAAAAAAACTCCAATTTAGTTCTATGCAATGAAGCGCAAATCTGGGCTACGCCGGGCGTAGCGTACGCCCTTCACTGCAGTTAACGGCGGGACATTCAAGTCAATTCTCATACAATGGTAAATATGGTTTAACCGAGCCCACCTCCCTCTCACATGCCAATCAGTCGGCCTCGATCATCTACTTCTGAGCAGACTTTGGTTTTGATTTTCTACGAGATGAAGCCTAGCCTAGAGTTATGACAGTTTTAATGTTGAAGCCGAGAGCCAATCCGACATAATAATTTGGCCTCTTTATTTTGGGGTTTTGACGAAGATCTGCGTACCTCCCCGGAGACGGAGGATCAGATGGAGGATTGATTCCTTTTGGATGTTGTAATCGGCAAGGTTCCGGCCATTCTTGAGCTGCTTTCCTGCGAAGATGAGCCTCTGCTGATATGGAGGGATGCTCTCCTTGTCCTGGATCTTGGCCTTGACTTTATCTCGATCGTGTCAGAGCTCTCGGCACTGAAACAATAAGGATTTTTGCTCCAAATCAAAATTTTTGGCACTAGAAGGACATAATATTGCTGAAAATTGTTACCTGGATAACTTCAAGTTTCTGAAATTTGCTAGATTTTACTCTGAATGGCTTGGAGAGGAACTTAAATAAAGCAATCTGAGTTCATTTTAATCAGTCCTAACAATATAGCAAATGAGCGATCTGGATTGAATAGCAAATGAGCAGATTGAATAGCAATCTGGGTTGGCAGTTCAAGAAGAATCAAAGAACAACCCGCAAAACTACGTAGGAACCCGTTTAACTTATGTTCAAAAGGTAATTGAAGACCATTTTAGCAAATATGCATGCTGGTGCGTTGGCATAGGCAGTAAAGGTTAAGGGTGGTAACCTGGCATCGAGCCACCTCGTTCCTCCTTCTTCTTCTGTTTTTGTTTTTGTTTTTGTTTTTATTTTTTTTTTCTTTTCCATTTTTTGTATTTTTACTCTATATTTGTTAGTTTGTTAGTTTTTGTTCTCGTATCGACAATATTAGTTATCTAAAAATAAATTGGAAAGAAAAGATTTTTAAAATATATAAAATTGAATTTTCTAGTAAACTTTGAATTTAGTAAATTTTATTTATAAATTTAACATTTAAGTGTTTAGAAAAATTAATGGTAAAGATTCAATCTCTTGACTTTTTATGCATGAATAATAGAGGCATACTATATTACCATAAACTTTGAATTGATTAAATTTTACTTATAAATTTAACATTTAAGTGTTTAGAAAAATTAATTGTGAAGATTCAATCTCTTGACTTTTTATGCATGAATAATAGAGGTATACCATATGAGAAACGATCATGAAAAATGCTCTCATAGTATTAGTGACAGGTTGGCAAATTATGTTTTAGTGTTAGTAATAATGAAGACATTATAGTAGATCGTTGTTGACACGAAGTCGAAAGCGGATAATATTTTGAAAATGAGCATAAAATATCTCAACCATTACATCTAACGGTCAGTTATCAGAAGTCTTGTGCTTTTAGACAATATAATTAATAAATAGTGTTATAAATATATCATCGGTTGACCATATGGATCGAACTCAAAACGATGATGAAATTTGTTGATTTTTTTACAGCAAACATAAAATATTTCAATCATCTCATCTAACGGTTGGTTTGACAAAATTCAATTTCCTTCTTCTTGTCATTTTAGAATGTATATTTTTCCTACAACCAACAAAAATGCTAGACAATGTTAGTAGGCATAAAGATTTTGTGTGATCCAAATAATCAAAATTGGAAATTGATATATTTGGCATTAGTCATGAACTTAATGTGTATTAATAGATGCCATGTAAAAAAAATTAATTCAATTGGCCGTCATTTTCATATTGGTCATAAGGGTTAACCCAATACACACTTATGCTTCCCCAAGGGGAGCTGAATCACAATGAGATAAACGTCTCGAATTTCTTACATGGATTGATGCAGCTAGCTAGTCTCCACAAGACTGTGAGTGTTGACGGATCGAGAAAAGAAGTTGTGATAGAGTGGTTATGAGCTTTTTAGTTAAATAGGTGTTTAGAGTTTAGGGTTGATCACATGGATTGAGGCCGAAACGATGATGAAATATGTAAATTCTTTACCATAGTCATATTTTCCCACCTTGATCACATCCAACGGTTGAATTTGTCAAATTCTATTTCCTCCACCTTGTTCATTTTGGAATGTATATATTTGCCAATAACCAATAATCATGGAAGACAACATTAGTGGGCACATAAGGAATTTTGTTATCCAAATAATCAAAATTGAAAATTTATAGAATTGACATTACTCATGTATTTTAATGCATGTTAATAGGTATGGTGTAAAAATATTAACCCGGTAGGCTTTCATTTTCATATTGATAAAAAATGTCAACCCAATATACGCCTATGCTTCCCTAAAAGGAGCCAAATCATGGGGAGATAAACATCCCGAGTTTCTTACACGGGTTGACGGGTTGATAAAGCTCATTCCCATGAGAGTGTGAGCGTTGACGGGTCGAGAAAAGAAGTTGTGAGCCAGTGATTATGAGCATTTTAATTTGATGAGTATTTTGAGTTTAGGATTGACCACGTGGATCAAAGTCGAAACAATGACAAAAACATGTAAATTTTTTACCATACGCATATTTCTTTGCCTTGATCACATCCAATGGTCAAATTTGTCAAATTCTATTTATTTCACCTTGTTCATCTTGGAAGGTATACTTTTCTCTACAATCAATAAACATGTTATACAACACTAGTAGGCATATAAGGATTTTGTGTCATCCAAATAATACAAATTGAAAATAAGTAGATTTGGCATTACCCATATATTTAACACGTATTAGTAGATAACTTATAAGAAACTATACTAATTTTTTTTTAAAAATTAAACAAATTACATTGTTCTTTGCTAAAAAAATACCAAATTAGTTTGCACCCAAAAAATAAAAAACTAATAAATTGCAGCAGATGGCTCGAACCTCCGCAGCCAACATAACTACTAGCCTGCTAGGTGGCTTTACCACTCCGCTATGCAATCCGTGTCACAAATTGGTTCAATTAAAATATATCACATGCAACTCTTCTTCCACCTAAAGCTTCTGATTTCTATAATTCTATTCCTCCAGAGACTCATCTTCCACAGAGCCCATATGGCCATTATATATGTTCATATCATATATACGTGCTTAGAAGCTGTTGAAGATTTGTCCTTATCCTCATCATCAAGTGGTAAGTTGTAATTATAGGATAAACTTCTTCAAGTGAAGATTTGCTCTTCCAAACTTTACAGAACCCAATTTGAGTTTAGACAGAAAGTTGAGGAAATCCAAATTGGACTTCTTGGTTTTATTTGTTATCGTAGGCGGTGGAAAGTTGGGAATAAATGGCGTAGAGAAGTCTAGGCATCGACGAGGTCGTCGTGATTGTACAGTGCAGAGGAATCTAGAGAAAAGACAGAGTGATTTTTACTTTTGTTTGTCGTATAGTGGGATTTGTCATAAACACCCTCAAACTTTTACCATAATGGTGTCATTTTCACTGATAACGATAGTTATTTACATTTGTGCCCTTCAAATTCAATCCTGTGAACAGAAGTCATCCACGTGTACCCACGCTTACTGGGCCTACAAGGGTGTAGGGTACGCCCGGCGTACTCCAGACGCACCCTGCAATGAATCCTGATATGTATAACTTTTAGCTTTTCAGTTCCATTTTACTGCTTCAAAAAATAACGTGAAAAAACAAAGGCAAAAGTAGTACTCTAACCCTCTTCCTTGTTTCATAACCTTAAACCATATATATTACTCTTACACTCTTTAAAATATTTTGATTGAGTCAGAACAAAAGAGTGTTCAACAAAGTAAATTATCTGCAGTGAACAAAGTCTGTGAATATTGTTGGAAATTTTGATTCGATATTTCAAAATACTTTGTGTAACTCCCAATTCATTGAAAAACTATTTACTATATATTTATTCTAAACCGTTACTAATTCATTATGTTCATAATATTAGGGCATATTAAGGTTACGGGAGTTACGATATTTCAATAATTATCTTATTAAATTTGCATAATATCTCTAAGCCTTTTCATCTACTATATATACATGTCACTTCTTGCTCTTACACACACAATGAAATTCATTATCTTCTATAGTCCTCTCCGTAACCATTTCTGTAGTGAGTTCATACATATTCTAGAGCGTTCCTTGTTCTTACTCTTCCATAATGCCAAATAAAAAATCAAGCATTTCTAGGATCCAAGTTTGTGAGTGTACGTTTACAAGGATTAACGGTTGTTGTACCCTGGAGGGTAGGGCGCCACAAACCTGCTACACAGAGACATTGTCTCCGAGGGTCAAAATCTACTCTTAAGGGCAGTGTTTACACGCCTCAACCACAAACTCTTTTTGAATGATTTGTCCTCCTGAAGCCTACAAATCCAATAGATAAGTGTTATGATTCTTGGTATTTTAGTCTATTATCACAATGAAATGATAATTGTTATTTGTTATTAATATATTGTATTTATGTGATTTTGTAGGAGATGAAATCCAGTGACGAAAATAGCATCCATCGACCAAATTTTCCAACAATCTTAAGAGTAGATATCGTTGTTGGATGTTTCATTGTGCAAAACTTGGACATAAAGATAAGTCTGGTATTCATTTAGTTGTTGTGAGTATAACTCTTTCTCATTCAACAGATTGCCTTTCCACTCTGAAATTTGAAAAGAATATATTGTGAGTTGTTTTAGAATGGAGTTGATATTATTATATCTTTAGATATATCTATGAATGAGTTTGTTCTTCTTGGTTTAGAACTATTAGCTAGTATGGCAGTTAGCTTCTTTCAGATTGCAAAATGTCCGTTGCATTTTAATCATGCATTAAGTTTCAGTTTTATTTTATTTTGGTTTATGATTATAAAGTGTCTATTTAGCCTTTCAATTAAGATCTCAATATGCCCAGATTGTTATTAATATGTTGCATTCTTTCCTTTTCTTGAGGTCTTAGTTGTCCTTTGAAAAACAAAACAGTTTTACAGTTGTACAATTATTGCTTTGCTCAAGATGATTTTCTCTTTTAATACTACTTATTTTGTATGGTTGTAGTTAGATACTTGATCTTGTTATAATTTAACATCTTTTAATATATGTTATAATGGTAAAATGTATATTTTAATTGTTAATGGGTTTTCAGTTTGCATTTGAATGTTGATCCTAGAACGTATATTTTTGAGTTAGTAATGCATGGTGTAATGATGATTTAAGTTGTGTGATACTATTAATTTTAGTTTAATTTGCATTCACTTCATTGTTCAATGCATTGTGTTTGTAACTTAAAACAAACAGTTTTGCATTTCTACTTTTCTATATTAATAGCTGTATTAATATCGTTTTACCATTTTCGTACTATTTATTTTGCATCATTGCCCAAGGAAGAAAAAAAAAATTTGAAATGTTGCCTTTGGATTATTGTTTCTTCAGAAATAATAAAGTTGTTGCCTCTCAATATTTCCAGTGCCTCTTGATTAAGATGATGCCTCGATTGCCTAAAAAAAAAAATGTGTTATCATGAATAATGCATTGAGAAATTATTTTGTCAATTTTACATTGACGGTTGCCTATGACAATTTGATGCCTCGGAATATCAATGTCCCTTCGGTTGACGTCCTCGAAAAGAAAAGAAAAATGTTGCCTTAAAGTTTGGTCACAAGTAATAAAGGTTGCCGCATTTACATCTTGAATGATGAATCGGATCCTATCCTATGGATTAGATATAACGGTTGCCTCGATACTTTAATGGTAATGAATATGGTACGTTGCCTTGAGAATTTGGTTACCAAGAAAATAGTTGCCTGATTCTATATTATCGGTGCTTCCGGATATAATGCAGAGACAACAAGTCTCTAAACATGGTTCCCTAGCCATATTTGCTCAGATGGAGCATATGTTGCCTTAAGGTTTTGGGTTGCTTTTCGAATTTTAGTTGCCTTTCTGTCAATGTTGCCTCAAAAGTTTTTATTCACTGACGCCTCGATATTGTCCCTTATGTTGATGCCTGTAAAAACTATCTCGTTGATTGCTACCTTCGGTTTATGCTTTAAGAAAATGGACATTCAATGTACCTCCATGATCAAATTTAATTTTGATCAAGAATTAAGAGACATTTGATGGCTCCAAATGTGGGTGTGACTAAGGTATCCGAAGTCACGAAATCAGTAAATATTGTTGCCTATTAAATTCCCAAGTCCTTGACATGCGAAGATTCATTGCCTAAACATATATGGCTTGATATAATCTTGCCTATATAAGCCTGAGGTCAATTCAGACAAACTCAAAAAATGTGGGGGTCAAGGAAAGACAAGAAAAAATGGGCTCTTATATCTAAGTGAGATTGGATAACTGAAAATCCAATGAAGATTACTTATTGTTGAGATTATTCAACAAGCGGTGTAGGTCAGAGTTAATTTTGGCCAATACTCTGACAAAACTACTAGGCTAAAGGCCGAAGCTGGTGGTTAATACATCGAGGGGGATGAGATTATGCCTATTACAAAGGTCAAGAGTGATGGTAACCCAACCTATGTGAATGGCGATCCCAGGAAGTAGGTTCATATGGGTAATAACAAGTCACTTGTTGATCAGTGGCACACTATCAAATTAAACTTTGAGCCCATCCCTATGATGCATAGATAGTGCTTTAACTGGAACGTACAAGGATGAACTTTGTTCTTAATAAATACCATAGCCCTTAAACATGGGTAGTGTGTTTGATTCCAGTACACACTTGATGGACTTACCTATATGAGTGTGGAAGTGGGGCCGCTTCCTATGAAACTTGGGCAAGTCTTCTAGAGCACTCATGAATATCCAGGTAGGGGTGCATGGCATATTCGTACCCACCCGCGGAAAATGCTTGATTTCAAGAGTTCAGTGTGGATGGTAGTTCTCTGATTCATATTAAGAAATTTTGGTTCATAGAAAATTTAATTTTCACCAAATTTCTATGGATCACAATTATTTATCCTATGGATGGTTCATAGTCCAAAAGAAACCAGTTCAAAAGCATTGGATTCTCATTTTCCTTTGGCACTCTATAATTTCATTTTTCATTTAACAGCTTCCATATTTTGAAATATGTGGGGGATTGTTGGAAATTTTGATTCGATATTTCAAAATACTTTGTGTAACTCCCAATTCATTGAAAAACTATTTCCTATACATTTATTCTAAACCGTTACTAATTCATTATGTTCATAATATTATGGCATATTAAGGTTCCGAGGAGTTACGATATTTCAATAATTATCTTATTAAATTTGAATAATATCTCTAAGCCTTTTAATCTACTATATATACCTGTCACTTCTTGCTCTTACACACACAATGAAATTCATTATCTTCTATAGTCCTCTCCGTAGCCATTTCTATAGTGAGTTCATACATATTCTAGAGTGTTCCTTGTTCTTACTCTTCCATAATGCCAAAGGAAAAATCAAGCATTTCTAGGATCCAAGTTTGTGAGTGTACGCTTATAAGGATTAACGGTTGTTGTACCCTGGAGGGTAGGGAGCCACAAAGCTGCTACACCGAGACATTGTCTCCGAGGGCCGAAATCTACTCTTAAGGGCAGTGTTTACACGCCTCAACCACAAACTCTTTTTGAATGATTTGTCCTCCTGAAGCCTACAAATCCAATAGATAAGTGTTATGATTCTTGGTATTTTAGTCTACTATCACAATGAAATGATAATTGTTATTTGTTATTAATATATTGTATTTATGTGATTTTGTAGGAGATGACACTACAAAAACGAATTCAAATGGCCACGGCGCAACGCCGTCGCGGAAAGTCAAATTGCCGTCGCAAAAGACCAATGGCGACGGCTAGGCGACTGCAATTTTGCCGTTGTCGTTGAGGGCGTCGCCATTGCTATTTGCGACGGCAATTACGCCGTAGCTTCAAGTTTGACGACGGCAACTACGCCATCGCAAAGGTCAATAGTGACGCCACCTACCGCAACAGAATTTTTGCGACGGAAACAATGCCGTCGCAAAATATGAATTATTAATAAAAAAAAAAAAATTCTTTTTTAACAAAATGCATACAATTGACATTTTGTTCAATTACTTAATTATGCAAACAAGATAATCTATAAGTACAGAGCCAACAAAGTCTCAAACGATAATTAAATTTGAAATACAAAGCTTGGATAGATAATATTTGAGGTATAATTATACAGATACAAAAATGCACTAATATTTAAACCTAAGCTAAAACTAGGCAGCTTGCCCATGCGATGCTGCCAGTTTCTGTTTGATTTTCTTAAATTTTATACAGAATCTAAATTTACTAAAATTTCATATCACTCTGGTCTTTATGCCGAAAGAACTTTCGGGATGGTTGATTTCCAGGATATCTTTTCCCTGAGAAAGTTGAAAAATGTAAATCAGATAACAAATTCAACATATTAATTGTAAATTAGAACTCAGCTGAGCTACAATAACAACTTTCCAGATAAAGCAAGATCACACATTCACTCACAAACAGAAAGAAAAAGTAGAGAGTTCATACCAGAAGTGAAGCAAATGATCACAGCACCATCATCTGCCCAACAGTAATCAAATGATGTTTCCTAATCAAAAGCAAATATTCTGTAGTTTATTGAAATACCACAACAATTGACTTTGTCCCCAAATATTGTATACTTCTCAAATTAAATAAATGTTCCCAACCTGCTTCTCTGAGCTTTTTAACCTCTGTAAGCATCCAGCAATTCAACTTTATTAGAGATTCCTGGCTGAATTTTTTTGCTTTTGTGCTCCTTCTTGGATACATGGATATTATTATTCAGCTGTCAAAGAAGCCAAGGAAAGTAAAATAAGATGAAGTGGAGATCAACAATAAGGCAATATATCAAAGCTGAGAAGCGATGGTTTCAGGTGCTATATGAAAAAAAGACACAAATATGAGCTCTGCACAGTCAACTCAAAAAAGACTCAAACATATGAAAAAATACTGTGAATAGAGATTCCTGGCTGAATTATTTTGCTTTTGTGCTCCTTCTTGGATACATGGATATTATTATTCAGCTGTCAAAGAAGCCAAGGAAAGTAAAATAAGATGAAGTGTGAATGAGACATTGAAAACGAAATATACTTGTTGCTGTTGCAAATAATTTTTCCATTGTGTACCTTCCAATCACTCTGAGGTCCAATTGGTTTCCTTCTGGCGGTGCAATAAGATATCCGACTTCAAGACATGGCAAAGGAAATTGTGCAAGAGTTTACCATCATAAATAAAATAAAATAAATTAAAAAAACCATTAGTATCCACAATTACCTGGAGTCACTTCATGCAGCACAGGAATAGATAGAAACGTAGGAGGACTAAACTGAGGTTGACCAATATGAGTATCCAAGTGTCGAACTTTTTCATATCTGTAAAGAAAAAGTTGGAAAATTGAGAGATAATGGAGATGTTGTAAGATTACTGCTTACAAATTATGTATTTATAGCAGATGCTATAAGTATATTCTTAGAAACCATTAGTATCCACAATTACCTGGAGTCACTTCATGCATCACAGGAATAGATAGAAATGTAGGAGGACTAAACTGAGGTTGACCAATATGAGTATCCAAGTGTCGAACTTTTTCATATCTGTAAAGAAAAAGTTGGAAAATTGAGAGATAATGGAGATGTTGCATACCAAAACTTTGACATACTGATTGATGATTAGAAATGATAGCTTTTTTCCAGTACAAAACAAAATTGAAAGTAATGTCCATGTTCTTTAACCAATCTTCCTTCATTATATTATTTTACAATATAGTTTGGTAGTTGCTCTATTTTAATGAAATATAACTGCATATTTGGGAAGTGTCAAAGCCACCATTAAGAGCATAAGCAACTTAATATTTTGACTCCCAAAAGTTGCTCTATTTTAACGAAATATATCTGCACACTTTGAGTTTTGACGTACACCTCCACTTCCCAAAAAATAATATCTTCAAATAGAGCATATTGGTAGAGAGACCAGCAACTTACACTGAAAAAACAGCAGTTTCAAGAGCATAAGCATCTCTGAATGTCACATATGCAGCACAGGTATATTCTCACCAGATCTGTTTCCAATTATTAAAGCATTCTTCAAATCAGATACACAATTGAGTATTGACCCTTCATCGTAGACCACCAATTAAGCTTACCTTAATCGAGTATTGACACAATCAAATCAGCACAGGTATATTTACAATTGCTGCCACCTGAATGACCTCCTTCATCGAGTATTGACCCTCCAGTGCAGGATCCATGATCTGTACAACCTGCTCCCTATCTGTCAGATGCGACAAAGCCTACAGTAACAGTACAGATTAATTAAGAGAAATGGAGAAGTCTAAATAAGTAAAATGGAAATAGGATTTGCTAAAAAAAAAAAACGTTCATAAAATAGAAATAGAAAAAGTTAAAGTAAGTAATGTGAAGAAAGAGGTTGTTGATAGTCCAAAAATGAAGAGGCTAAAATGTACTCATTATTCTGCGAAAGGAGCATTATATTGCAGCAACAGAACTAGAACACCCACCCAAGAAACGAGAACACCTTCTCCAGGGGGTCTCTTCATATCAACTGGAACTCTGCCTGTTAGCAATTCCAACAGCGCAACCCCATAACTGTACACAACTGATTTAGTTGTCAGATGCCCTGTTAATGCATACCTGGATAACAAATCACATGTTAGCAACAGAAGTAACAACACTTCTATTTAATAGTTACTATTTAAAATGAGAATGTGAACTAGAAACTATCCTCAACGGGATAAAATATAACTATATGCATATAATTGAAGCTAAAAGTTTAGAAGTTCTTACTCAGGGGCAACATATCCCTGTGTGCCCAACACTCTGGTGGAAACATAACCTCCAGCTTTGTCAGATCCAAGTTTGGCCAATCCGAAATCAGAAACTTTGGCATGGAATGTTTTGTCCAAGAGAATGTTGCTGCTCTTAAAATCTCTGTGTATCACTGGAGGACTAACTTGTTCATGGAGATACTCCAAACCTTTCGCAGCTTCAAGAGCTATTCTCAACCGGGTTTCCCAGTCTACGTTTGTGGAGAGGGCATTAGAACCTGCAGAAGTTAAATGCAAGTGGTTACCCCAACAGCAAATGTAGTAAAGAATTTGATCAAAGTAGATTCAATCCTTTTA